>PVHY01002095.1:0-50202 GCA_004024945.1 Uropsilus gracilis | reverse complement strand
CTGATTTAAAGCACCCAAACAGATTTAGGGAACTAAATGGATTTGGATGCACAATAAAGCTTGAAAAAAGAGGCAGTGATGCATTCCAAGCAAGAAAGATGCTCACTGGCTTGTTCTTCTAGAAATTAAACATGGTTTCAAGATGGGAGCAGAGAAGGAAACAGGGTAAGATGGAATGGTGACAAAACTAAGGGCAAGGACCATGTCATTTCCAGTGGATGCAATACCTAAAATCAGATTCTCATAGTTGCACTGAATTTAAAACTGAACTTTATACTTATGCTTCTAATGACAGAATTTAATTCACAAAAACCCACATGAACATTAGTGAGTTAGCAACTTCTCATTAGGACACCTGGGAATACAGAGCTATAAATAGCTCCTATATACACAGGGGAGAGCAACATGACTGAGTAATGCCCACGTGGATTCAGATGCTATCTGAAGAGTTTAGTTAAGATGTGGAGGTTAGCAAAAGAAAGGGGGATTCAGCTAGCGATTTCATAGGGAAAGGCACAGCAGCCAAAGGCATGCAGATTTACTTCATGTTTTCTCTGCTGAAAAGAGGGTAAGACACACTTTCTTGGGAAAGGTCTTTAGAAGTGTGTAAGTAAATACGTTTCGCAAAAGCAGCTTGCATCAAGTCTTCAGAAAACCCCTCCTATGTAATTAAATTCTGCCAAAAAGACATATCTGGAGCATAGACATTTGCTCTCCCACAGTCCGCAACTAATAGGAATAAATAACATTACTTGGAGGTTTAGCTTCCTGTAGAGGGTTCCATCTCTGATGATTTATCTTCCTGCTGGAGGGTTGTTAATAAGCCTTCAGTTTTTAGCAATATCCTTCATAGAGCAGCTCCCTCATGAACAGGTTCTCACAACTATGATATTTAAAGGGAGGAGAGAATATGTTGGACTTGTATTTGGAAAATCGTGAAAGTCTCCTATGTGCCAGTCTCTGTGCTGGGTATAAGTAGACAACGATGGAAAAGTCACATTTCCTTTCCTGAAGGTACTCAGTCAGAAGCAGAGATTTCCTTTGGAACTCCACAGGCTCACAGATTCACCTCACTCTGCAACTGTCATGGATAATGTCTATGTACATGTTTCACTCTCATTCATTAATCGTATCCTACGGTCTAGGTCCTATTTTAATTTCATAGTATATACAGCTCGCTCTGTATTCACTAAAACCCTATCAAGTACAAACTACTATTATCATGTCCTGTGGCAGTGAAGGAACTGAGGCACAGAGAGATGAAGCAACTTCCCCAGAGTCACACAGTGACAAAGTGGCAGAGCTGTGACTCAAACGCAGGCAGTGTGTGTCCGGAGTCCACATGCTTCCACTGCTGCTGTGGGCTGCTATACTTCCTGTGGTTGGAATGCAGAGATTTAATCAGATTTGTAAAGGTTTGTGTGACACAAAATAAGGTTAAGAACTCAGGGGAAGGAAACACAGAAACTAGTGAGTATAGCAAAGTGACCCAGTTGTAATAAAGTTTATGACAGGTGCTATGTAAGGGAGCACAGGGAAAGAAATACTCAAGTATCACTGAATGAATAGAAAAAAAGAGAAAAAGAGGTGAAATGAGACTGCAAAATCAAATCACACATATATGGACAATAATTCATAACAGAGGCATCAAGACTACACAGAGTCTCTTTAAAAAATGGTGCTGAGAAAACTGGACAATCACCTGCAAAAGAATGAAACTAGACAACTATCCCAATTAACTCACAAAAGAAATCATTCAGAATGGATTTGATAACTGGATAAAAGATTATGAAAACACAAAATACATAGAAGAAAATAGCCATGATCTGCTAATTGACATTGGCCTTAGATAAGTGTTTAGAGACTCAATTCCAAGAGCAATGGAAACTGAAGCAAAAATAATAAATAAATAAATAACAATCAGGATGACAGCTAACTGAAAAACTTGTACACAAGCTTCTATAGAAAAAAAACACATTAAAACAGATTCTCTAGTTCATGGGTGATAACTACATAGATATTCAACTGTGGGTTCATACCAACAGAGAGAGAACGCAGCAACATAAAAACAAGCATCCTACTATAACATGGTTAGGAGGCCTGAAAAGACATATCTCCAAGAAGATAGTCAGAGGGCCAGAAGGCACATGGAAAGACAGCATCATTTGTTGTTATTAGGAAAATGGAAATCAAAGTGATGTGCTATCTCTGCACACCTGTTGCTTGAAACACAAGAAATAGCAAGTATTCGGAGGCTGTAGAAAAATGGGAGCCCTTATACACCATCAGTGGGAAGGTAAACTACTGTAGTTCCTTATTAAGATTCCTCCAAAAATTAAAAATAGAAATGCCATATTGCCGGGCACGGTGGCTCATGCCTGTAAGCTTCAGCCGATGAAGCGGCCGGGGCTAGGGATTGCGGTTCGAGTCCCACCTGGGACCTGTAGCGAGACCTAGTTCCAAAAAAATAGCTGGGCATGATGGCGCATATCTGTAATTCCAGCTACCTGGGAAGCTGAGGCTGGGGATTGCTTGAGTCTGTGGTACCCTGGGCAACATGAGCCTGCGGCTCCACGGGCAAAAATAGTGAGACCCAGTCTCAAAAAAAAGAAATGCCATATGATCCAATGATTCCACTTCTGAGTATTTATGTGAAGGCCAAAAACACTAATTCAAAGTGCAGTCCTTGGACAACAGCTAAGAGCTGGAAATACTCTAAACCTTCATTGACAGCTGAGTGGGTAACTAAGATGTGATATGACCTGTGCTCATATGTTTACTGCAGCACATTTATAATTGCAAAGACATGGAAGTAACCTCAATGTCCCAAAACAGACAAATGGATGAAAGATGTGGTATATATTCACAATGGAATATTACTCATCAATTAAAAATGACACATTAGATGTTTATGATAACATGGATGGACCTAGAAGAAATCATATTGGCAGAAACGAGCCAGAAATAAAAAAAAACAGAAACCAAATGATTTCAGTAATATATGGACAACCAAAAGAAAGTACACAATGGGGGGAGGGGGGTAGAGGAGCTGGAGAGGCAGGGAGGGGAGGAGGTGGGTGCCTCCTGAGGGGATTACAATGATATGAAATATATATATAAACAAATTATTTATATAATAAAATGTATGCACAATGGGAAGTTACTTAGCTGTTTATAAATGAGAGAGAACGAGAGCTCAAATGCTGTTATGTGCAGCAGCAGAGATGGATAGGATATCATGCATGTGAAACACGCCAGGGAAAGACAAAAACCATATACAACTTTACTCATAAGTGGTATATAAAGGAAACAACAGACAGGTGAACTAAATAAAACAAAAATAGACTTGTAGACTAAAAGACCATATAATTGTTACTGGAGGGAAGGAGAAAGTAGGTGGCAAAATAGGATAAAGAATGTCCACGCACACACATACACACACACACACACACAGACGTGTATTGGGCCACATGGTTCTTCCTCCTGTAGTCTGATGTCCACCCTGAGACTGCTGGGAAAGATACTTGGAGGAGACACTTGGATGACAGACGTGTGGGGAGCTTGTCCTCGGCAGCGAGAATGGCAGTCACTATCTGGATGTATGTTCTGACTTCATTTGCATCCCTCTTTCTGGCACAGTCTCTCTGGACTAAAGTTTACCCCCTCCCCTTGCCATTCCCTGATCAGAAGGTGCCTTGGATTTATGGCAAGCTTTTGGGCCTCAGTGGACCTGGTTCAGTCCAACCCTGTTTGGCTGGGCATTTGCTCACAAGCGGATGCAGAATTTGGGGTGTTTTATTTGGAAACTATTATTAGGAATATCCTTTCTTCCCTCTGTATGCATGCAAATTCTATTAAAGATCGATCACACTAAGAGCCTATTTTGCTTTCGAGTACACAGATGGCCAGATCCCTACAGAATGCGCACCCCTTTTAAAGTTTGGGATCCCTGGTTATCCCTTGTTCACATGCTAACGGTTTTACTTCGGTGACACCCTTAAAGGTCTCAGGATATCCTGGTGGTCTCCAGACCATAATTTGAAAATCAGCGCCCTCTGGATACGCAAGCTTGATGCTGGTATATTAATTATGCTGATATTTTCATTTCAGCTCCAAGGCAATTATAATTGTCAGGCACAAAGGAAATCATGTCATACCCCTCTGGGTTCTTCTATGTTGGCAAATAATCAAGCAGCATCAGACAGACTGATAGCAGAAAATTTGAAAAAGAAGTTTGATAATAGTATGTATATCTCCCACATGCAGGAGAGAGACCAAGCAAGACACAATAACTCACCCATACGGCTTCAGACAGCAACTTAAATAGCTTGGCTAAGACAGGGGATTGTGGGAGGAGAAAGGAAGGTCATTCAGGGAGGTTACCAGGGAAGGCAAACTAGACCAAGATGTGCAGCGGTAAGCAATGCCTTCTGGAAAACAGGTAAGGAGATTAGGTCTCCGTGATAGAAAGTTTACCAAGAAATAGCAAAAGCAACTTCCCTCACACCTTCAGTGCCTCTCACATCAAATGAGCCTTGGCCCAAAAGACCTCTTTGGGGGTGCAAAATCTTTGCCGCCGCCCCCCCCCCCCCACAACTACTCAAGTCAGTAGTGAAGTTTTGAAATGCAAAACTTCTTTTGTGGTCTCAGAGATCTAAAATCTCCCAAATGAGCACACAGCGAGCAAAACCAACTGTTGGAAGTGCTGCAATTTGCTTGCTGCCTCTCTGCTGAAGATTTCTGGCCGCCTTACTTCAAAGGGAACACAGTGTGAGGAGAGCATCTGTGGGGAGAAGATGGGAAGGGGAACGTGACAACTGAAGAACAATGGCCTGGAAGCATTTTTCTGAAATGCTAATATACCTTTGCGCTGGGACTAAGTGTCACCGGGAAGCACAAAGGATGCTGGGGTACTACCCTTAGCTGTGACGTCATAAGGAAATCCTCAGTGCTCCTGTGGTGTCTCTCACTGGCCTTGTCGAAATGGCTCCTGCGCACTGCCACGGGAAAAGTGGAAGAGAAAACTCTCCTTCTAGGCTGTGTCACTGCCAAAGGGGGGTGATATGCCTCCGTGACCATGGGACCGGTCGCCATTATCCCTACCCCCACCTCCGAAGCAACAACTCAGACACCTAGGATCACAACTGCAGCTGGCTGCAAACTGCTCTTCCTGGATGTGGGGCAGCTGGGAAGTAGAAGGAAGCAGCCCCATATGCTGAGATGGCTTGCAGGAGAAGATAGGTAGAAAGGGGGTTCCTGGCATGTCAGCGTTTTGGCAGCCAGGTGAGTCCCCCAGCCTGGACGGTCAACAGCCCAGTTCAAGCCTCTCCCCTCTCTCAAGCACAAGGCCCTGCTCAATGTGTAGGACTTGGGGCTCTGTTACCTTTTGGGACCCAGAAACCCCTTTGGGGGCTAAGCCTTTTCAGCCAGACATTTCCCCGTGAAGGTTATTTGGAGTTTAGCTGGGAATCAGTTACCTGAAATCCTCTCTCCTCTCTCTACCCCCTCTGCTCTCTGAATGCCACACTGACTACTGGGCTTTGAGCGAACCGAGAGTCTGTTTTTTCTGGAGCTTAGGCGAGCAGAAGGCCAGGCCCTTAGAACACACAGAACAGTGTTTGTTTGGTTTATTCCCTTAACAGTTGGTGGGGCCTGGCCCATTTTGCTCAGTTTCACTGTGACATTCAAACCTATAGACCCGGATTAATCCCCACTTCTCACTTAGTGGCAAGGTTAGTCTCAAACTATAAATGCTCGACACAGAGCTGGGGAGATTTTCCTTTCCACTTTGACTAATACCACAGCTGAGGAATGAAAAATGAACAATGCATTACTATAAGGGACTGGGTGAGAGGATTAAATTTTTAAAAGGTGGAAAAAGTAAACAGGATTGAGAATATTAAACATTCAACAAAGCCATTGGGAAAAATTCAAGCTAGTAATCGTACATGAAATTTAAAGACAAGAAGAAAAATCTCCCAAAGTTTAATTTTTTGAAAAGAATTAAATGAAGACTGATCATAATCAGTCTTGCCTTTGCCCTTTACAGTCCAAATAACTTCTCAAATAATTGTTATCTGCCTGAAACAGATGTTTCTGGTAGGGTGTGCTACCCCTCCCCCCATTGTCTCCTGTTTAAGATTGTAGATTTTATGGGCAGATGCTAAAATGTGAGAATGACTTTAGTTGGAATTTGCCTTCAGGGAGATGCAGGGGGAGAAAGAAGTGAAATGGTCAAGGTGAAACAGGTTTCCTGGAAAGTGGGGAATTCAGGGTATATAAAGGGTGTGCAAACAAAGAGAGGGATTCGAATTTAGATGGGAGAGGCAATATGGAGATCAGATAGAGAGAGAGGTTCAATGGAGGAGAGATGGGAATCGGCCATCTTGTAAAGAAGTGAGCCATGTGAGCTTGGCCATGTGGCCACCAGGGGCCTGCAACCCTTGGCTGACCCAGACTGGCAGCATGTGTGCTGAATGCAGTTAAGAAGTTTGTAGACTTGAACTCCGTGTTGGAGTTTGTTTTGCTGAGTTTGACTTGTGTCTGAAAGAGGCCGTGCAAAAGTTAGGCCTGAAAAGAAAGTGAACTTGGCTGGGTCCGGTACCATGAAGTTCCTGCTACCTGGAAGACAAGGAGAACACAACGTGGAAGACAAGGAGGGGCAAGCCAAAGGAGCAGCCAAAGGAACATGTCTTCAAGTGTCTGGAGATGAACTCTGACTGGACATTGGTGAGATGATCAGGACTGAGAGACTGAGGATTTGGGGGCAATCTGGGGAAAGGACTTTGGACAATGCTGAGAAAGGTTTTGGACAATGTTAATCTGAGTTTTCCTTACATGTTTCTTGTGTAGTTATTAGGATAATTAAAAATCACTTTGTTAAAAATAAATTAGTCTGCACTGATAGTACTGCATTGGTTTGGTATTTTGGTTGAGAAGGCTGGGGATGGTGGAAAGAACCCACAAGTGTAGAGTTTAAACTGTTTTTTAAAGGTTTTTTTTTTTTTTTTTTTCCTGCAGTTTTTGGAGCAGAAGGCAGAGAGCTACTGGCTGGCTTTTGCATATCAATGGTAAAGATGATCAGTGTAAATGCTAATGAGCAGTGTGTAGCCTGCTTCCTAGGGAGAGAAGCAGGCCTCAGTGTGGAGACCTCAAGGTAAAGGTAAATGAGCTGTTTGTAGCCTGCTTCTGGAAGCAGGCCTGTATGTGTTAAAGTCAAAGTTGAAAAGCCCCTTCGTGATTGCCGTTTCATTTCTATACCTCAAGATATTTGTCTCATAGCCACTATTTACGGAGGGAATTTTTACCAGTTATCTTTAGTCCCATCCTACAGCTAAGTAAACTGAGGCCAAAAGCCCTTAAGAGCCTAGACCTTGATCATATTGTGAGAAGAGAAACTGGGATGAAAGATCGAAGACAGGTTTCTTAGCTCGAAAGCTAAGGGATCCTGCTGCTTTCTCCTTATTTCTGTGCCATCAAAGTATTCCATTAAAGTATTAATTTATGCTAAAACCCCTAGGTCTTCTTAACTGTCCAGGGCTAATTCATGAGTGACAACATAATGTTCTTAAGCCCCACAATGCCTTATGCTCTACTATTTGACCTAGGTTATTTGAGGTCTCCAACCTTTATCAATGAGATTTTCTTCCACTTAATTGGTAATGATCTGATGCACAGATTTCACCAAAGAGACATGGCTCCCTTCAGAAACACTTAAAAAATGCCAAGGACAGTCAGAATCCTGCTTTTCTAGGTCAAGGGTCAGGCTAGTCATTTTAACATGACAACAGAACGATATACTCCAGAGGAAGCACTGCCTAACCTGGGGCACTGTGCTGTAGCTGTCCCACTTCAGAAAGGATTACTTCCTGATAAACCCAAGGTCAGTCATAAACATCCTAAGTTGAAAATGCAGTTGCACCTACCCTATGGAACATCATCACTTGGCCAAAAGGACCCTCAATGAGATCAGACCATGCCCACTAGCCTGCAACTGTACAGGTGCTGGCTTGGAAAACAAAGCACAAGGTCCAGAAGGGATGGCCGCAAGGCTCGCTGGGGGTACTGCCTACCCCCTCTTGTGACTGCACAGGGGCTGGGAGAGGGGTGGAAACAGCCCATCATCATGAGAAAAAACACCATCCATCAGCGGCCAGGGGAAAGATCAACATTCTAAGTGTAGTTTCTACTGAATGCATAGAACCTTCCCATCGTGAGATGTTGGAGGCCGTGGGTGGGAAGAAGAACAAGAGGCGAAAGAAATTGAGACAGTCTAAGAGAGTAAGCATGCACTGAGCGGTTTATTACAGGTCCCAAGCCCCTCAAATACCCTGCTCAAGGAATGGTTACAATGCAGAAAGCATAAAGCAAGGCAAAATCAAGCATAAAGGAAGGCAAAACCAAGATCCTGTGGTATGTAGCACACAGTGGTAGGTGGATTCCTTATCAAGCAGAAAAACACCTGTGGGGGTAAACACCTTTATCTTTCAGGGGAATGCCTCACAGGAGGATGGGGGCTGCCATTTATAGATGAGAAACCTGCTGAAACCATCTCCAGTGTGTGGAGTGAAGTTTGGCATTGATAGGGTATGCCCCCCCCATTGTCTCTTGTTTAAGATTGCAGATTTCAAGGACAAGTATGCTAAAATGGGAGAATGACCTTAGCTGGAATTTCCCTTCAAGGAGATTCAGGGGGAGAAAGAAGTGAAATGGTCTAGGTGAAACAGGTTTCCTGGAAGGTGGGGAAATTGGGGTATATAAAGGGTGTGCAAACAAAGAGAAGGATTCAGGATAGAGATTCGAATATGGAGACTGGATAGAGAGAGAGGTTCAATGGAGGAGAGATGGGAATCAGCCATCTTGTAAAGATGTGAGCCATGTGAGCTTGGCCATGTGGCCACCGGGGGCCTGCAACCCTTGGCTGACCCAGACTGGCAGCATGTGTGCTGAATGCAGTTAAGGAGTTTGCAGATTTGAACTCCGGGTTGGAGTTTGTTTTGCTGAGTTTGATTTGTGTCTGAAAGAGGCCGTGCAAAAGTTAGGCCTGAGAAGAAAGTGAACTTGGCTGGGTCCGGTACCATGGAGTTTCTGCCACCCGAAGGTGACAAGGAGAAGACAACGTGGAAGTCAAGGAGGAGTAAGTCAAGGGAGCAGCCAAAGGAACATGTCTTCAAGCGTCTGGAGATGGACTCTGTCTGGACATTGGTGAGATGATCAGGACTGAGAGACTGAGGATATTTGGGCAATCTAGGGAAAGGACTTTGGACAATGCTGAGAAAGGTTTTTGCACAATGTTAAAGTAATCTGAGTCTTACATGTTTTCTTTTGTAGTAACTAGAAAGTCACTTTGTTAGAAATAAATTAGTCTGCACTGATAGTCTTGCATTGGTTCAGTATTTTGGTTGAGAAGGCTGGGGATGGTGGTAAGAACCCATGAGTGGAAGGTTTAAACTGTGTTTTAAAGTTTTTCTTTTTAGGTCTGAAAGAGGGAAAGAAAGCAGAGAGAAGCTGGTAGCTGATGTTTGCATATCAGTAAAGGTGATCAGTGAAAATGTTAATGAAGAGTGTGTAGCCTGCTTTGTAGAGAGAAGCAGGCAGATAGGTGTATCCAAGTTAAGTAAAGTCAGAAAGTCTTCTTTATACCCTGTTTCAGCATGAATCAGGGGGTTTCCTCATTCAGCACATAGCTCTTATCCGTGTATCATGTCCCACCATGAGAAAGCTGAAAAGTCATAACTCAAACCATTGTAAGTCAAGAACCATGTATAATTTCTTACTCTGCCATCACAAAGCAGGTGGCTAGAAGCCAGTGTCAAGGAAGGAAGTCTCCCTGACTCCTCCCAGCGCTCCGAACTTCAAGCTGTCAGTCCTTGTTGCCCTTTGTCTTGCAGCCACCCCACTCCAACCTCTGCTTCAGCTGTCTAAAGTTCTTCCAGTGTCTCTGTGTGCTCAAAATGGCTCCTTCTCTGGGTAGGTCTTGTTTCCCAGTTTCCCTCCTATGAGGACAGCAGTCACTGGAGTAGGGCCCACCTTGATCCAGTACAACATCTTAACGAATTCCATCTTCAAGACCTTATTTCCCAGTAAGGTCACGGTCTGAGATTCCAGGTGAATGAATTTAAGGAGATGAGTCAACCAAGTCTCGACATTTCATTCAGATGCTTAGGAGGAGATTCTAAAGCCAAGGGTTTGTCCATCGTTTCTTTGCTGCACGGTCAAGGCTCTATGGCCCTGACTGCCATTTCACATGTGTCCTTGTCCACAGAGGAAACTGGTTAACGAATCGTCCTTGGTCATTTTTGCATGAAGAGAATCCCCTACTGCAGTTCCTTCACTGTGTGGGTCTAAGGGAAATAGTTTCATGCCTGGTCCACTGCTTTTCCCCCCTACACTGAAATGTAAGTCCTCTGAAAGCAATAAACATATCACCCTTATTATTTGTCACTATCGCTCCAGTACCAAGAAAGGCACCGATAAATGCTGCTGAAGGATGGGATAGATGTGCAGCTGAACAGCGGCTCTTAGTAGCTGACTTAATTAGGGTTTTCATCGATGCTATTCATTCTACCTCCATCCAGTCATTCACTAAACACTGACTGTTTACTATCTGCCAACCACTATAATCAGCACAGAAGAGACAAGTACAAATGAACACAAGCTTCTATTCTCAGATTTAGAACTTTAACCAAGAAATCTTCAGGGTACCAATGATACAGAAAGAACTACACTGGGTGCCATGAGTATGTACGTAATCCTAAGACAGTCCTCGCCCTTCTACTGTTGATGGATAACATTTGTATGCAAAACTAGAGCAAGTGTTAAAAGCTAAAACGCATGTTGGTGCACACATGTGGAGTGTATACGGAAAAATAACAGTCTGTACTAGCTGGCAAAAATAGGATGAGGAATAAACATTTTGACTAGACAGAGGAGAAATAGTCATACCAGGACAAGAGAATGGGGATAAAGTATACTGAGAAATAAAGTTGAGTGAGTCTAATAAAATGAGTTTACATATCTTGTATGAGTGAGTGATATTAAAAAAGCACTTACTTGTTCCAATAATGGTTTACTGGGTAAAGTGATGACAAAATCAAGATGCTTAGTGAGACTGACTCACAAGACTGCAAAAGCTGAATAAGACCAAGAGAAATTCTAAGAATGACAAATAAAGTTTGACTATTAAGACTACTGGCAGAAAACAGATCTTTGATCCATTAGAGTATGGTAGAAATGCCTTGCCTTATTGCAGTTCCTTTGAACAATACCAGAGTTTACTTGATCACAAAGTCAATGACAACATCCTATGTTGGTCTCTAGTTGTCTAATTAAAGCCAATGTAAGCATCCACAAAAATAATAATAATAATGGGAAAAAAAAAAAAACAGCTCCCAGATCTCCAACCTAGTAATATCTCACTGTTCTTGGGACAAGTGAGATCATAGCCAAAAGACTATGTTCAAATCAGAGCTTTATCTTTAAAAGAAACACATGCATATTGAAGTGAATTTAGGTGAGAACAATTAGGATGCTGCATATTTAGAGAATTTACAAAGGTTAAAGAAAATGGACAAATATACAGTGGAGAACTAGTAGTATGGAAGGGTGTTATTTTCAAAAAAAAAATAAGGGTCATTATGTGGTAAGGAATTGACATATTTAGTTTCTCTGGAAGTGGAGGGCAGTGTAGAGCAAAGGATGATTAGAGCCAGTTCAATGGAATTCCTGTCTCTACCCTCCATTAAACATGTTAACTGAGCTGCATTGCTGACTTTTGCTTGACATAGTTTTTTAATTTATAAATAGGATTCATAATTATCTCCCCCTCGCAAGGTTCTTGGGGTTCTTAGAAAAAAAGTAAACAATTCTATGAGGGGGGTTGGCTAATATATTTAGGACCAAATATATGGGATGCAGTTCTGGTCAACAATGAACAATGGGGACAGCTCCAAGCTCATATATTCATTCATCAAAAAGATATTTTTAAAGACTCCTAATGTGGTAAGCATGGCACTAGGAAGGGGGGGGGCAATAAAAGAAAAAAAAGCTTTCCCTGATGGAGCTAATATCCAGGCACTGGAGATAAACAATCATGCTTAACCCAATGCCAGTCACTAACAAGCCACTATACAGAAACTAAGCAAGAGCAAATCTCTCGGTAGTGAAAGGGCATTTCCTATAGTATACTCAGGACAGGCCTTGGAGGAGACCACACTTGAGCAGATTTCTACTGAAGTGACAGAGTGAGACAGCTGACATCTGGGAGTAGTGCTTTGCTGGGAGACAGATTAGTAAGTACCTGAGACCTAAACTGGACAGAGCTTGACATGTTTGAACAAAGATGATGAGTCCAGCATGGCTGGGAAGGAGTCCAGGATGGGGGAATGAGGACCACAGAAGTGATAAAGTTGGCTAAGGGCTAGATGATGCAGGGAACTGTAAGCCAGTTAGAAGTTTGATTTCACTAATGGTCCAACTGTTCAGAAGCTACTCAACTCTTTTGAAGGAGGATGAGACAGGATCAGATTCATGTTTCCCAAGTTCAAGTTGTTTGCATGCATCAGAGTAATATGGACACCGAATAAGAGACAGATATTATTTCTTCCTCGAAAAGTGTGCAGGAGGGTCAGATTGCTCTGCTTCATGACATCCTCAGGGCTGGTATGCAAACGAGATACTCTGTAACTCCAAGGACCCTGTCTCCCCTCAACCTGTGGCACTCACGTTCTTCCCATGCTGCTGTCTTCCTCTTCATGATGGATGGCACTGTGCACCAAATATCACAGGGACAAAGGGAGGTAGTTCATTCTTCTTGAGAAGTTGGAGGATATTTCACCAACTTCATTTAAATGAAGTCTCCTAAGTTGGATTTGACCAGGCAGAAAACACAAAGGAAGACTATTATGCATAGCCAGTGTGTGCTGGTGTAGAGGAAGTAGCGTATAGGGCTATAACAACGGTTATTCTGGGATATGATGGTAGCTGAAGCAGTTACTGAATGGCTATTGCAAATGGGTGCCCATTTTCAAACAATTTGTTATCACTAAAATTAAGTAGATGCTCATTAAATGCAACTCATTTAACAAAGGGATGCACATTGGTTTTAGCCACATTGCCATTGTGCATGGAACAGGCTACCATATAGTGTAAACATACTTTTCTATGTGCTGGGGAAAAAAAATAAAAAACTATATGACGCACTTTATTGCCCCATTTGCTTTATGGCACTAAGCTGGAACTAAGGCCACAGTATATCCGTAGTGTACCTGTATGGATTATGAAGGCAGAGTCTCCCATCACTACACATTTAAAAGCAAGAGAGGAGACACATGTGTGCATTGTCATATGTGGCAAAAACGGTATACAACATTGAAGGGACAGAAAAGAGAAAGATGCTGATGATCTCAGACATTCTGTTGCCTTCTTTGTTTTTCTTTACATACCTTGTCATGTTCACTTCTATTCACTCCAATAGCAAATGAGCTTATGAGATCAAAAGTCAATTATTAATAAATATTATTCATAAGTGTAATGTTTAATGAGTACAATTATTAATAAATAAATGAGATCAAAAGTTACTTATTAATAAATACTAAGCTTCTACTGTTTGTAGGAGATATGTAAAGGAACATCATTTTTACCATTGTATGTGAACTAGAAGATTAACCTGGAATCATGAGTTTGCATCCCTTTAATGAAATTATGTTTTTATTCTCAAGAAGTATTTCTCACTTTATTTGTGTAATCCTGAACAGAAAATCTATTGTCCTAGAGGGAATATATTTTCTTTTTATAATGCACACTCTGAACTAAATTATTACTTGAAAATTAACTATGCTCATATCATCGTGAATTCATTGACACATCCATTTAAGTAGAATACCCACACACCACTGTTTTATGTCCAATAATCTTCTTGGTGATAGAGATGCAGCAGTTAACAAAATAAGAGAAAAAATAGAAGTTTCCTGGAGCTTGGGTCCTAGCAGAGATGTTTAGACAAATATAATGAAAAGCAAAGTATGGAATATGCAGTTAATGAGGAATTTTAAGGAGGGAAATTGGGAAGCACTGTCAGAGGTGTGGGTATGTGGCTATGACAGTAACCACTTCAGATCACATTTGGGCTCTCTCATCCTTTATTCTGACTATTCCCAGGAAGATAATTATTACAAATTTACATAATGAAATGTACATTAGTGGATCTATTGATTTAGTAAGGATTGAATGAATTAGCAAATAAATAAGTGTATGGACCTAGTTTGGGCTGTCATTTATGAGTGCTGACTGATACACAGCATGAGCTTAAGTCTAAAGGAATGCATTTGGGTATTATCAAACTTAATAGGAGAATGAGTTAAAAGTTTGAGACAATAACCAAGCCCAGAAGAGACTGTCATTGCCAGTCTATCAAATCAAGACACAGATGAACAGTCCACAGTAGAAATGTTATAGATGACAATAAGTGATACTGTGGTTAAAAAATATATATCAGGTAAAAGAATGAAACCTAGTTCCTGAGCTTTAGTCTTGACCTTGAAGGATATTTGTGACATACTTATTGCACATCATATTACCCATAATAAGCCCATCTTTAAACAGCTAAAATGGAGGGAATTGTTTTTTTTTTTTTTAAAGGAAATAAAACCACCTGAAGGTGCCTTGTTCCCTTGTCATAGTAGTGTGTCCACCCTCTTGCAGGCAGTAGGCCAGGGTGGTAAGGATATGCAGCCTGAGAAAGCTTCACATCCATGTATGATCAAGAGAAACATAATTGACCAAAATTCATTCACTTCCAATTGACATCTGAAGAACAATTCAGGAACTGATTTTTAAGGGCTTAGGTCACAGAGACCCCCCCAACACACACACACATACACACACACACACAAACACACAATGTGCAGGTGATAATCTTCCTACATATCAGTTGTGTTAATGAGGCATGCTGATCTATAGTAAAACAGATACAACCCAGAAAGATGAAGTAAAAGAAACATTCATCATTCTAACCAGAGAGCACCTGCACAGGAGAGAGAACATGACGCGTGTGTCTTAGGCTTCCCTCTTAAGGTTCAGCACAAAGGGAGAAATATAAATGAGTTGAGGTAAATAGCAAGGGCAGAAATTCTTTCAAAATACTGAGCACCATGAGTGGAGGCAGATTTGGTTCATGATTGTCATTTTACTATAATGGTTCAGAGTATGGAATGACTTGGTTGGGCAGAAAGAGCTTCTAGAATGCATTTGAAAGTCTATCTGGGTTTCGCCAGGTATGACAGAAAGGCTGAAATGAAAGCCAGAGGTCCTTACACGCAGCTAACTAGGATGGGGCAAAGGAACACTGCAACATAGAGGCACCGAGATAAGAGAGAGTGAATGAAGAATAAATTAGTCTCCAACAAGGGCTTGAATGTGCTGTGTGGAGGCTAATTCAGAAGAACGGATGCTTCTTAGAAAGAATTAGAGAACTGATAGCTGAAAGATATTTTATCTACAAAGGAAAAGAGCTTCTCAAAGAGTTGCTTAAATCATTGTATTGAATAAATATTTACCAGCTAACACAGATAAAATAGAAAAACATTTTCTCTGTAGGATCGGGTTTCAGTGTGAATATATACATTACACGGGCACATTCACAAGTCTGTCATATCCCCAGGGAGTTATTGACTTGATAAAATTTCCAAATTTATACCACTCTATTTCATGGATTTATTTTTTTAAGTCAGGAAACCTTGAGGTTCAAGGGGAAAGAATATAAGTGACATCATAATGTGGCATAGAATGTCAAGGTCAAGTATTTCAGGTTAAATGGTGTCCTTCTCCTCAAATTCTTATGTTGAAATTTGACACCTCAGGGTCTCAGAACTTGACTTTATTAGGACAGAGAAAGGTTCTTTATGCACAGAAGATAAACAAAGTCATTAGGGTGTCATTGTAGCACAGAGGGAAGATGAAAGGAAGAACCAGAAGGAGAAGACAGCCAGCTACAAGTTCAGCATCCAGAGAAAGGTGTGTGAAGAGCCTTCCTTCATGGGTCTCAGAAGGAACAAATACAGTTCAACCCTTGATCTTGGATTTCTAGCCACCATCATGAGAAACAATAGGATTCTGTTATTTCAGGAACCATCTCTATGCCGACACTTTGTGATAGCAGCCCTAGTCAATATTAAATTGAGAAACATTTAGTTTGAGAATAAACCTAATTAGTCACTTTATAATATTTCACGAAGTCAACACAATTAATATCAAATAAGATAAAATGGCCATTGGGGTTCTAAATTAAGCCTCTGGTTATATTTAAAGCCTATGGTTTTAGTTTCTATATAAGTTCTTTTCTATCATTTCGTAACAAGACATGTCTTAAATTTAAAATTACAGATTCTGATAAGATATGCATGATTCAAAGCAGTCAGAAATTCTGCCAACTAAGTGTATCCGTGACAAACAGATTAGAAAAATCTGAAATATGATTACATATTTTAAAATGGAGGCCCATTAAGATTATTATCCTTTCCTTTTAAGTAAACCAAAAAAAAAAAATCCACAAATCGGCAAAGGTCTAAAATATTAGCACATTTCCAAATTATTTCCTTGATGTCAACATACTCAGAGCTGCACATTAGAAATGGCAGTATCCCAGGAATCTCCATTCCAAAATTCCTGAAAGGATGTTTTGTGACCCATATCAAAGAGGCTATTTACTACCTGTGCTATGGCCTGCAATTTCAATAATTGACCTGACTGGCTAAACAAGCATAATGCACTGCTGCAAAACCCTAAAGAAACTATGGACAGACTATTAAACTATGATTTATGAAGTCAGCTTTTGTTCAACCAAATGATTAGAATTTAATAAGTTGGCCCACGTCTCTCTCAACTGGACACAATCAGTTAGAAAAAAAAAATTACGAGAAATAAGCTCATGAGGAGATTCAAGTCTCATATCCTAATGGACTATTTATTCAATGATTAAACAATTCCAAGTTCTGTGATAGGCACTTTAGGGTCTATAAAATGATATAAAATATGTGCCCTTCTGTCAGGAAGCTTAATTAATCTAAATAATAAATACATGAAGCCCATTTGTACACAAATATCTACAGTACAGGTCAGCATGGAGGCACAGATATAATACTATGGATGTCAGATCTGGACAGAAATATTGTCAGCTCAGGAGCTAAAGGAGTCTTCAAAAAAAAAGTGGGACTTAGTTGGGTTTTGCTGATGTGTCATGTTTGTATATAAAACAAGGTAGCACTGCACAAAAGAGGGCATCAATAGGATTCAGTTCGCTGTGATTCAAGTCTGTTAAGAACAGTGAAGTGGCAATTGTGCTCCAAGGTACACAGCCTAGGAAGTAATAAGGACTAGATGAAGTTCCCAAGATGGCGTCCTCATGATGAAATTAGTACCCCTTTAAGAGTTCTGAGAGACTTCTCATTTCCTCTCTTCTGCTCTTCAGGCTATGCACATTTATTATGGCAGCCAAAAGGGACTACTGTATGCATCACAGATAGAATTTAGGGTGAATGGGGAGGTACTTGCTTCAAAGAAGTTACACTCTCATGAAGCCATGTTAGATCCATGTTAAGGACTTCTTGTTTCACCTCTGATGTTGGTTAGAAAAAAAAAATAATAAAGTCACAGATTCTCTTAAGTGATCACCTCAGCAAATGACTCCACAGTATTTCAAATAGCAGGATAATGAGTACCTTCCAAGGGAAAATGGAGTTGATCAGGCTTTTTCCTCCCTGGGCCTGTATAACTCATGGTATTGCACTGTCCCCATAAGGTATGCAGCCCACATATATGTGTACATCTGGGCCTGGGAAAGAGGGGGTAAAGGGAGCGGGGTGCAAAAGGGAGCATGTGCAAAAGCAAAAAGACAGAACTAGAGAAGGAGTGCAGGAGAGGAGGAGAGGGGGAGGCGGAGGGGCAGGGTAGGGGCAGGGGGAGGGGAAAGAATGTGAAGATTCCTGGGAGGCTGTGGAGCCTGTCTGCCTCCCAGCCTCCCTGGCCCAGTCATGGCTCAGGCCTGCCCTGCCCTACCTGGTGTGTCTGTGTAACTGCTAGAACCAATAAAGGATCATCAGATTGGTGAGCATGATGCCTGATGCTTGTGCTTACAATTTCCCATGAGGACTGATTACTGTACAACCACTAACTCAATTTACTGAGCAATCGCTACAATCATCCCGATATATACGTTTGTGAGGTGAATTTTTTTTGTACTCCACCTCTTCATTCTGAAGGCCAAATCCCAGCTACCTGCATACTTCATGTCTGGAATGAGCATGGAAATGAAAAACAACTCCACTGACAATATCACCTTAAAATTATGATTGATAATTTTAGGTGAAGCCTTAATGCTATCAAGTAATCATAATTACTCTTTTTTCAATCAGCTCCTTTTCTCGCTGTTTTAGGCTACTACTGCAAACTTCCCCCTATCTCTTCAAGCCTTCAACATTTCTCCAGTTCTCAGGCTCATATGATAATTCTGCTTCCTTTTCATCAGGATTGTTGATGAATTAGAATGAATTTCCAAATACTCCCACCATCCACATCCACCCACTTACCTACATCTGCGCCTGTATCATCTGTGCCAAATTAGAGCCATCTCTCCAGCAATTGTGCCCTCTTTCTTCTGCAGAAAAAATTTGCTCTTACTAATAGATCATTCTAATCAGTATTTAAAGAGACCATATCTCCCAAATGAAAATCAACCCTCTGTAAGCCAATGTTCCTTCTATTTACATACTGGTCCTTTTTATTAACAGTGTTAAACAGCTTAACAATACCCACAGCCCTCGGACTAACTTGGTCCTTTTTATTTCCAAAAAGAAAAAAGAAAAAAGGTGCTATGAACAATGTGCGTCCAAACTTTTCTCTCATTCTTTCTAGAACCCCTTCAAATCAGGCATTTTCATCTACTTACATCCTAGATGATTGCATTCAATTCCTTTTTTTTAACCATCTAAATCCTTATGACTTCCACTACCTTCTCCTGATTTCTAGACCCATAGATAGCAAAATGCATCTTTTTATTATATTATTTATTTCATTTTACATCATTATTTACCCTGAGGTTCTCCCACTACCTTATCCCCGTGAACCATCGTCTTGTTTTTTTGTGTACCTCCCACAACAAATTTTAACCCTCCCAATACTTTATATTTTCATTTTGCTGAAAGTTAGTTTTAATTTTTTCTTTTCTGTTTGTTGGTTTTCCCTGTATCCCTCATAGAAGTGATACTATCCAGCATCTCTCTTTTTCTTTCTGGCTTATTTCTGCTAGCATAATTCCTTCTAGTTCCATCCATGTTATGTTATCCACAAATAACATAATGCTTTCTTTAATTCACTGTGTGGATGATTAACAGACCTTGTGTATTTAACATACCAAAACGAAGGCCCTGATAGTACCCTTTCTTTTGATGGTGTTCTTCAGAGAGCAGCACATCTTCAAGTTGTGCAGGCTTAAATACTAGACATTAATCTTTCACCACATTTATTCTTTAATATTACTCATCTAGTCTTACAGATATTTTTTGTATTTCATATCAAACTATAGCTAGGATCTAAGTGTTCAACCTCTGTAATTTTACTATACTTCATCCAAGCCACCAAACATCACTTCCTACTTGCACGACTACAATAACTTCCAAGTTGATCTCTTTCAGCTGCACTGTCTTTCAGTCTACCTTCAACACAAAAACTAGATGGTCTCTGATAAATGCAAGCAGAATGTTATGTTATGCATCAGTTCGACATGCTGGGAATATGCTTTGCTTCCCATAAAGAAGCAAGTCCTCACTAAATACCAGAAGTGGTTGACCTCTATCTACTTCCTCCAATGTCATCTCCCAAAGTTTCTGCAGTCTCTCATTATTTTCCATCTAGATTGGTTTTCACACTCTTCTTTCAAAAACTCCACAACTCTTTCATTGCCCTTTAAGAAATTTGCTTCCCCCAGATACTTGTATGACGATCTCCCTCACTTCATTCTGTCTGGCACACTAAATCACCTGCTCAGGTCATCTGCTACTAATTAGGCTGTTGCAATGTATGAAAACAACCTAGCTTTCACCCTAAAACCATAAACAAAAATGAGATAGCTAACAGTTATAAAGGGGGGAAAGCCATAGTTAATGAATAAACAAAAGTACACAAACAAAAGGCCAGAAAGCTGAGGATGTAAGAAACCTAAACAAACTAAATTTTAGAAAAGGAAAAACCCTTAATGATAGAGAAGAGATCTATTAATATGTAAGTGCATGGGGAGGTATGGAGAAAAGCACTGGCCATATATACTGGGACAAAAAGAAACTCTCCTAAAGTTCTATTAAGTTGCAATGCTGACTGGCTGAAGTGACCAACTAAAATTTCAAGGCGCTCTCAAAACAGAATAAGATTGCATCCATCTGCCAAATGTCTCCAAGTACTATTAGTGAATGTACAAGTTATTTTCACAAAAGCTACATTAATGGCAGGAAAGTGGAGAGAAATACCGGGTAGGTATTCCACTTCTTCATAAATTATAGGCAAGCAATCGCCTTCTGTAGATGCTGGCCAGGCAGCTGGGCAAAGAGAGCATCTAAGGTTAAGAAAGACTGGCACATGGGAAGGAAGGAAGGAAGGGAGGAAGGAAGGAAGGAAGGAAGGAAGGAAGGAAGGAAGGAAGGAAGGAAGGAAGGAAGGAAGGAAGGAAGGAAGGAAGGAAGGCAGGCAGGCAGGCAGGAGGGAAGGAAAGAAGGAAGGGACTCTGTAAAACCTAGTCGTCCTGCTGACAAGCAGAGAGATTTCCTGCAGCCTGGAAAATAGGAGAGTTAACCATATACATGAATGAGAAAATTCAAATTATGAATAAATGTGTTACCCCTGGATTTATTCATTGATTCAACACAATCCCTCCAGAATTTCCAGCAAACCACTGTTTTTGCCATTGGCAAGCTGATTCACAAATTTACTTAGAAATGTAAAAGTTCTTTACATTGACTTAGAAATGTAAAGCCTTAAAAGAACCTAGAACAGTTCAAATATTTCGAGAAAGTAACAAAACAGGAATAATTACTCAACCGCAAAGCTTATTATACAGGTAAAGCATTCAAAACGTGAAAATATGGTATAAGGATAGATATATTGGTCAATAAAATGGAATGTAGTAGATGTTCAATCAATGAACCCAGGCATTTTTGTGTATGTGGTGAATTATTTTATCTATCTATCTATCTATCTATCTATCTATCTATCTATCTATCTATCTATCTATCTATCTATCTATCTATCTATCTATCTATCTATCTTCCTCCCTTCCTTCCTTCCTACCTACCTACCTATCTATTTTATTTTTAACATCATTGTCAGTCCCAGGGTTCTCCCACCTCCCCGTCACCCCTGCACCATCATCTTAATCTTCTGTGCCCCTCCAACCCCCAGTCTCCCCCTCCTGTTCTATATTTCAATTCTGCTGACAGTTTTAAATTTTTCTTGCCTGGTATTTTTTTACCTATATCCCTCATATAAGTGCATCCAGGCATTTTAGCAGGGAGAGGAAAATCTCTGTAACAAATGGTTTTAGAGAAAATAGCTATCTGTGTGGGGGAAAAACATGTTAAATAAAAGAAAGAAAACAAAGACTCCAATGAAAAAATATGTGCATAAGAACTAAACAGCTATCCAAAGGTCAAATACACATTGGTGACAGGCATATCAAAAAACAACACTTATCATCAGGAAAATACAAATCAAAACCACAATGAGATACCACCTCACTCCTGTGAGAAAGATTTGTATTAAAAAAGTAAACCAAAACAGAAACAAGAAATATCGCAGAGGCCAAGGCCACCATGGAAATACTATGAAGGTTTCTCAAAATACTAAATCTGATTTCAAATCGATTCTAAAACATTAAAAGTAGATCTATCATATAACCAGGCAGTTTCAATCCCTGATACTTACCCAATGAATGAAAAAATATAAATTCAAAGAGACCTATGGACTCCTATCTTCAATGCAGTGTTATTTACAATAGCTAAGTCATGCAAACAACCTAAGTGTCCGATAAGAGATATGTGGGTTAAGAAGATGTTGTACAACTGCATGATGGCCTTCTATTAGGATAAGCCAAAAGACAAAATCTGCTATTTGTGACACTATGGACTAAAGTGAAGAAGACTATACTAAGTTATATAAGTCAGAAAAGGAAAGACCAAATACCAAAGAGAAAAACAAAATATGAGGCAAAATTAAACAAAAGCAATCCCTACAAATAGCACAAGTGAAGCTACCAGAAGGGAATGGGAGGATGGTACCAAAAGGGAGAGGGGGCCCAATAGGCTATGGCAAATGGTAAGGGGACTTTGGTGACAGGTGTGGTATGGTAACACATGTCTAAGCAATTCTGAACCACTTAGTCCCCTCAATCATATGCAGTGCTGTAAACCAATGGAACCTCATTGGAACCCTAGTGAATGAATGAAAAATACATGGAATAACAAATACCTTTAAGGAAGTCACATAATTAAAACTTTCACACATTGTCACTGCAAGTGTAAAATGAAAACTCTCCACCCATTATGTGATTGTTCCATAGAAGTTATACACATACACCCTAGGATACAACACTTTAAGTTATAAGTAATTCCCCAAGAGAAACAGAAAAGTGTCTGCAGAAAAAAATTATGTACTGTGATCAAGGCAGACAAAGCTGAATCCATATGTCCTTCAGAGCCAAAAAATGGTGAAAAGCTCACACTAGTCACCATCCAGTGCTACAAAGTGATAAAGCCTTTGATACGTGCACAACTTTGACCAGTTCCACCAACATTGCATTAAGCAAAAGCAGCCACCAAAGCTACTGGCACCTGTGTGCACACATACACACACATTATGTATAATATATCTATATCTATCTAAAATAATACTACATTGTATAATTTCCCTGATATGAAGTCAAATGTCAGGCAAAATGAAGCTAGAGTGACAGAGCACTTGTGGTGGTGCGAAGTTGCCTTCACACTAGAAGACAAGGGAGGAACTCTGTGAAGCCAGACATGCTCTATGACTTCCTTCAGATGCAAGCAGTGTGAGCCTATGTTTGTCAAATTTCATAGCTGTTTACTTGATAATATGTAAGTTCAATCTCAACAGAAAAGTCAACCGGTCACATTTTCCTTGAACAGCTTATTCAAAATCCAATGTCAAATCTTTCATATCCCCTTTGCCTGTTATTTCCTGAGCCCTTCTCCTCACCAAACATTACATCTAATTAATTGTTTATGCTCCATTCTCCCGAGTGTTCACTCCATGAAAGAAGACAGCTTCGTCTCTTGTTCACTGATGTATCTGTAGGCCTGAATTACTGCCTAACACATAGCAGCTGCTCAATAAATATCCCCTGAATAAAAAAAAAAGGTTGTTTTCTGAGGAAGCTGAACTTTTTAGAGTGTATTGATTACAGGGAATCTGAAATGGTATCGCCAACGAGCCAAAGAATAGGGACACACGACAATGGCTTGGGCGATGGCTCATGTTTTTCTATACTGCATTTCTTTTCCCAAAGCACATGACTGAAGTGCTTTTAAGCATCAATATCTCTGAATGGTACAAGGATTAAACATTTATCTGGCGGTGAACTTTGGTTGAAGGTCATACATCAAAATTATGGGGTTAAGAAATGAAGCCAAATTACCCCATATTATGTTGAATAAACAATGATAATTAACATTTAATTATTCAAATAATGAATCTGTAAACACCACTGAGAGATTTGCCTGCAGCCACAGAGAAAATCAGTGAAGACTCAGGAGAAACAAGAATTGTTTCCTTCTAAAAGTTTCACTTTCATAGACATGAAGGCAGGGGAATTGTAAGCCTGAAAAAAAGAGGATGGGGGGGGCACATTTTCACATGAGTATCAATCTGGAAGTGCTCCAGACACCCCTCATCAATTCTCCAGCAGTAAATTGAACTTGAAGACGCTTTACAAATCTTGCTATCCAAGGGTATCACTGTTATCATGCTGGTTATTTCCCCATTTTTCTTATATGAATGTGTAATACATCCATAAAACCATTTACACCTTATTAGACATGGTTTCAATAGTCCCACTTTATCACACGAAGTCACATTTTTATTTTCTTCTAAATGATGCCCTTATTTTTTAAGAAATAACGAATCAGAGTAGACTTCATCTATGCATACTGTCTGTGCATTCTCCTTTCATTTGCCTCGTTCAATTTTGACAACATAGCCAGGGGCGAGAGGCACTCCTGACAGCCCTGGATGGGATGACTTTGCCATATGGTCATTCCTCCAAGGACCATGATGTGGTCTTCTGATCTCTTGTGAGTGAAAACCCTAGTGATGAAGTCATGGATCTTAACTATCAACTCTGCCAACAGACTAACATTATATCAACACAGGAAGATTACAGTCCTTGTTGAGAACACAGTAGACACCACGCTCTATTCCCACACTGAAAAAACTCTCCAATAACAGAATGACTAAAATGAATAGGCTTTGTAATGCAAGGAAGGGTCTGGCTTCATATGATTACTAGATCTTTCTATAGGGATTTCTGTATCACAGTCCTTGTAACAGAAAGAGTTAGGCTTAAATTCAAAACTACTTCTCAAGTATGCAGTATCCACCTTACCACTTCCATCTTCATTTCCCACAAAGGCAATAAACAATGATGACTCTTCCAGCATCCTGATATGTCTCGTTTTCATTGCTCTTCTCATTCAATGATCCAGTCTCTCACACATCATCAGAATCTTATCTCCATATACCCCAGGCTTTGTCAAAACCAACAACTGCATTCTCTATAATCTCAATTTCATTCTGGATTATTTCATCTATCCAGGTCACATTCACTAGAACCCTAATCCCAACCAACTTTAATATCCATTTTTTCATAAGGTTCTTTTTGGTATCATTTCTGCTTTCTTTACCCCACTTTAGTTTATTCAATTATATGGAAATTTATAAAAATGACTCCCTCAGGCACTCACCCTTCCTTAATTCATTGTCCTCATAGCAAAGCTACAAACACTAGTTAAATCTAACTATCTTCCTATGAATGTGTAGAAGAATATGGTTGAAGGGAGATCTATGCTGATTTCACTTTAAATTCATGCTCATTAATTTCAAATGAGTCGCAAAGCTAAGAGTAATTCTAGTACCTTTCCTATTCCACTCTTGCCCAACTCAGACAAGACCATTTCACACTTTCTTCTCTCCCCAAAATTTCCAATCATTCCTTCTTAATCTTTAGTCTCACCTGATGGTTTTGTTTCCTCTTTCACTAATAACATTTTCTATAAACATCATCTGCTGCTACACTAGAGACTTTTAAAACCAGAAAGATCACAGTTGGTGTACTTAATTGCCTATGGTATAATGAGGTATATTTAATTGCCTAAGGTATAAGGGATTTTGTAAAAAGTTTAGATGCATTATATTCAAAAATAAAAAAAAAAAAAGAATTTCCATGAATGCCCACCACCAAACCTGTATCCATTTATATTAGGGTTCTCTTTAATCATAAAAAATCACCTCTTTTTAAATCATTTTTAATCATAAAAAATCACCAACTTTAATCATAAAAAATCACCAACTTAATCTCCAGCACTAGTTCTTCCCTGACTCCTGCAAAGCTAACACAAGTTTTATTTGCATAAAACTGAACTGTTGATCTTCCTTTCAAACCTACTCTAACCAGAATCTTCCTCAACTCAATTGAAACATCTGAGTTTGTGGCAACATTGCTCTCTTTAGTTGCTGCAACTAAAAAGCTCATAGTAATCTTTGAGTGCCTACTTTTCTTCCATCCCATGACAGAGCATGGTATTTTTATAGGCTGAATTGTATCCACCACAAAGAAAAAAAAATGTTGAAGAGTCTTAATTCCTTAAACCAACACATATGACCTTACCTGGGAATTGGATCCTTGTAGACATAGTGAGTGAAGAAGAGACCATCATGGAATATGGTTGGCCCCAATTCAATTTGACTGATGACCTTAGAAAAAGATGGTGATGTGCAGACACAGAAATATACAAAGAGAAGGCTAAGTGATGATGCCATAGGAAACGGAGGTCCACAGTGGCTGCTAGTCAAGGAAAAACAGATTGCCAGCAAAACATCCAAAGCAGAGGAGACAGGGAAGAACCCCTGGGGACTTCCACAAAGTGGCCTTAGAATTGTGTAACATCCAGAACTGATACATTTTCTTGTTCTCAGTTTCTGATACTCTGTTCCAGAAGCCCTAGAAAAAAAGCATATACCCAGAGTTTCTACAGTCAAGAGACATCTGTAATCTAGTCCTGTTCACCATCTGCACTACATCGCTATTATACTATACATCTCTATTCTTTTTTTTTTTTTAATCATAGCTCCTTGACATTTTTCCTGGACAAGTATGAATATAAATCCAACTTTCAGTTTTTTTCAACCAATCACCTTATTTTTTAAAATTGATGGCACATAAATATATGATATATATATCATATATATATTTAAAACATCATTGTCTACTTCAAGATTTTGCTACCACCTTAAAACCCATGAACCATCTTAATCTCTGAGCCCATCCCTCACTCGATTTTACCCTCCTCTCCCTCACTAGCTCTATGCTTCAGTTCTGTTGACAGTTTTAAATTTTTCTTGCCTATTTTTTTTTCTCTACATTCATCATATAAGTGACACCATTCAGTATTTCTCTTTTTCTTTCTGGCTTATTTCCACTAACATAATTCCTTTTAGCTTCATCCATGTTGCTGTGAATGACACAAATTTGTCTTTTTTGATTGCAGAATGATATTCCATTGTGTATGTAGACCACAACTTTCTGAAACATTCATCTATTTGGGGGCATCTGGGTTTTTTTCATATTCTGGTTATTGGAAATAGTGATGCAATAAACATTTGAGTACAGGTGTCCTTTTGAATTCATTTCTGTATCCTTTGGGTAGATTCGCAGGAGCGGGATTGCTGAGTCGAATGTAGTTCCACTTTCAGTTGTTTGAGGGTCCTCCACACAGCCTTCCATAGTGGCTGGGCCAGTTTGCATTCCCACCAGCAGTGTAAGAGTGTTCCTTTCTGTCCACATCCACACCAGCACTTGTTGTTGCCCATTATTGTTGTACTTGTTTTTGTTGTTTTGGTTTTTTGATATGGGCCATTGTTACTGGTTTGCGATGGTATCTCAATGTGGTTTTAATTTGCATTTCCCTGGTTATTAATGATGTTGAGCATTTTTTAATGCCTTTTGGTCATGTCTATTTCTTCTTTCAAGAAGCATCTTTTTAGTTCTTCACCCCATTTTTTGGCTAAACAACTGAACACAGAAGTTCACTCTAGGCAGGCAGCAAGCACCTCACAGCAGACTGATCACCACTTTGTACCTATCAGAGCACCTATCACATAGGACCCCAGACTACTACCCCAGGCCAAGGACTGGGACCTCTCTCCTCAAAGTGGGGGGTTAGGGCAGAAAGAAGGTCCAAGGGCAAATCATGGCTCATATCAGTACTTGTCAAAGCAGGAGAGTACCCAAGCAGGAGCTTCAGGAAAGATTCACACTCAAGCCCCTCCTGCATTAACATTAACCTGGGAACTCTACCCATCGACATCAGTCACCCAGCAGTCCCAAGCCCACACAGAAATTGCAGGAAAATCCATCTCCAATCCTAGTTACCCAAAACAACTGGATGGAAATGACCAGTAGCCCTGCTTGACATCAACAAGGCACCAGTTAACAGAAGCTGAAGAGGGAAAGGCAGGAACCATCACCGCTACCTCTGCATACCAATCACAGCAACTCAGTCACTAGACAGATACATCTACAACTCGACAATATCTCCATATGATCATGCTGGCCAACACCAGTGGTATAGGGGCATCAGGGGAAGAACAAACCTGAAGGCTAACTATGGGACAGAAGAAAATCACAAATGGTCTAACGAATGTACCAGGGAATAGTACACCACAGAAAGAAAGTCAATCAACTGAAATCAACAGCAGTGACATATATATATATATATATATATATCACATATATATACATACATATATGTATATATACTTGTACTTTTTTCTTTCATGCTTCTATAGAATCTGTTAATGCTGCTGTTCTAAGCACACTTTTTTTTAAGTATTTGTTTACATATCTCTCTCCTCTGGAGGATATATATATGTATTATGTATATGTACATATATACATAATACATATATCTAAACATATACATATATATAAACTTTGTCTCCATGTGAGAAGTCTTTACATCTGAAAGATCATTATATTTATATGAACTGATTATTAATTTCATGCCAGCTGACAATAGCTAAACATTTATCACAAACAAATTATAAACATGGAACAATAAAAAAACAAGTGTACATAAGCGATATACAAACATAAATTTAATCAACATATTAACATGTATACTCTGGTTTCTCTTCAGATCATCTGAATCTTTCATCTTTTATATATTAGTGTAATGCAGTGAAAGCTTTGTATATTCCATAATAAGAGAAAAAATGACTTGACAGTAGATGCTGGTAAAGAAGAGAGTTGCTAATCCTCTGCAAAGTGCTGAAAATCAGGTGGTTCACATTCAAAGTTACACCTCACAGGGTGAGCTAATGCTAAAAAAATATTTCCCTATATTTGTAAGGGTCTTTGTCACATACATATGCTGATTAATGACTAAAACTGTTCTCACTTTTTCCCCATTCTGCATAAACGATAAATAAATCCACTCCCCACCTGGAAAACCTCAGCCTCCAGAGAAGGAGAGAGGTATGTAAACAAATACTTTAAAAAAAAACAAAACAAAACAGTGCTTAGAATAGCAGCATTAACAGATTCTGCAGAAGCATGAAAGAAAAAAGTACATAAATTATTTCTAAAACCATAACCAAGATTTTTCTGAGTTTCTAAAAGTCTGTGATACTAAGAGAAACAGATGTATACATATCTCTGAATGATACGCACATCTAATTGTAAGAACATCTCTTTGAATCTTTAGAAGCTGAGATATTGCTGGAAAACCCAGGCCCTTGACTGAAGACAATGATATTTGCCTGTGTTAAAGACAGATGGTTTAGGACTCTTTAATCCATGCAATCTATCTAAATATATCTTTTTTCTCAGTGTCTATGCACACTGCTGGTTTATGGCCCTTGCTTGGAATGTTAGCCAAGTCATTTTGTGCAAAAAAGGAACTGCGTAGGCTAAAGCTTGGATGAGCTCAGTAGAAATTACTTTCTATTTTGGGTCTCTAAGCGACTGTGGTTTGAGGATCATAAAATAAAATGGCTTTGTCTTTGGTCACAGCCTGTGTAAGTTTTACATACAGGAAAAATAGAGACAATTGTATAAACAATGACTGGAGAGGTACGCAAGAAAGGGAAGGGATGTGAAAGAAGTTCACTGAAATCACTTTGACTTCTCTTACTGGCCAACGAGTAGTAAAAACTTGAATTGATCAAAACCTACTTACACATGAAAACATACTATCACTTATGTTAATAGTTTGAATTATATTTTCCCATTTTAGCATGAGCTAAATATAAATAAGCTATGCTAATCTATAGAATACTGATGCCTCAAAGATCTCACAAGAAAATGTTGAAACATCAGTTGGGGATGTGGTTGATATCATTTTCATCAATCATAGTTAATAGGGTCAAAATAAGTTTCACAATGAGTCACTCTGGAAGCAAAAGCATTGCTATACTAATTAGTTAAGTCTCTTGTGCACACGCATATGCTCTCTGACGTTCTCCTGTGTCATTCTTTTAAAAGGAGGCACTTCTGTCACAAGGGGCTTTAGGTCAGCTTTGGAAGAGTCACCAAGATCAACTTACCCACCACTACCAAGTGCAATGCAGGCAATGTTCCTTAAGAGATATTGAGGGGCTTCCAGGCATTCTGATGCCAAGTTACTGAGGAATATTTAATAACAGGTAATCGTTTCCTTTGAATGAATGGAGCTGCATACTCCAAACACACACATGTTAAGATCCCCAAAGTCTGCTTATCTCTTTCTCCTTATATTTGACTCAGAAATCAAACTGTAATCTCAATGAAACACTCTCCATCAGACCTGCATTTGGGACCAGCGTGATTGTTAGCATGATGTTCAGCGCCTGAATGCTAAATAAAAATTACCCTCTCAGGTATGTTTATTTGGAGAAACACATCTTTGAGTGATTGTAAGACTGATGCATGTCTTTGCTGTCAGAAACTGACAGACTCTTTCCTGCTTTGTGTTTTTTTTTTCATCTCTGTGGATGATATATATTTTCCTTTCTGGGACACAACAGTCAAAGAAAATACTTAAATATACCAAATGCCAAAAGAAACTTTTAAATACTGAACAGTAGGGTGATGGGAGCAAATTTAGTTATGTTTTACTAATATTGAAGAAAACATGAATGTAATAAGTTTAAATCATTCATATGTGCAACAAATGTTTATCTAACACCTACTAAAGTGTAAGCATATTTTAGAATCAAAACAGTGAACAAAAAAAAGGCAGAAATTATTTGCTTAATACAGTCAATATTAAAGATAACAAATTATTGAACTCAAAATCAGGATTTTTGGACATTGTTTTACTATAAAAATCAATTATTTTGATGAGCACAATTTATGGATATATCTGAGTACCTAAGAGATATTAAGAATTGACCATATGTTATAGAAGACATTATCAATTAGAAAATATTGGAGAAAACAAAAATAAAACCACCTGCATCCTTTAGGAGAAGGGGAGTTTACTAATTTTACTATATGATGTATCCTTAGATGGTATCTCTGTGAAAAATCCTACTTTTACTCACTTTCTGTATAACTCTGTTCCTAACTGGCTACTTAATGCAATGATCAACAGTTTATTTAATAGTAGGCAAACAATCACAAAAAAAGGAGAAATGATAAACTTGAATCATAATTAAATAGGAGAAAGTGACAGAATAGATAAAACATGAGCAAGGTAATTTCAATAATTAGACAGCTCAGGAGAAGCTACAGAAACAGGAGGCTTAGAGCTCTCTGGCTATAATGAAATAAATGATTCATGGATTTCACTTGGCAGTAAAATAAAGAAACATAGACATGAGACACATTAAGTGCAGCAGATTATGAAATGAGGACAATAAAGAATGGTATCAAATACAAAGGTATCAGCAAAATAGTGTCATTGTGAAGGGATGGGGTATGTCAAGGGTGTAGGCAGTACCCCATGTGGTAAGAGACTAGGTTGAAAGGGTACTAATACAGGATGAAGCCAGGGAGTTAGCAGACTTTACTGTAAAGACTCAAGGTAAACAGGGCTCTTGCTCTTTAAGTTAGTAAACTTTGTAACTCAAAAAAAAGCATTCAATAAGCCAATGGATCTTTGACAATGGAAGAAAGGAAATTTATTAGAGAAGGGATAATTTTTTCCACAATGCTAGTACAACACTACATCCTCAGGCCACTAATAAATATACAGCATAGATCTTCACCTTCCCCCAAAAACAACTTCAACCCAATGGTATCATAGATTTAAATGACAAAGGCAGAACTATGCAACTCCCAGTAGGTCACTTAAGATAAAATCTAGACAGAAGTCGGGTGTGGTGGCGTGTGCCTGTAATCCAAGCGCTGGAAGGCAAGAGACCAGGGATCGCTTGAGTTCACGGTTCGAGACTACACTGGGCAACACAGCTAGACCCAGTCTCAAAATATGTTTGAAGATAATTTTTTAGCAATAATATCAAGAGGGGGAGGGATGATGTTGGGCTTCATTAAAATGGGAAAAGAAAAAAAAAATTCTCCACTAAGGACAGTGACAAAATGAAAAGACATGACAAAGACTTGGAGAACATTATTTGGAAAGCATGTTTTTGATGAAGAGCTGTTACTGAAAATATATAAAGAATTTGCAGACTCAACAATAAGAAAGCAAATAACCTAACAAAAAAAATGAGCAAAGCACCTCACCAATGAAAATATAAACAAAATATAGATGCTCTGGTGGTGGGAAAATCATGGTGACCTCACCTGAGGGGAGAAAGCCTATATTGTGGAAAAAACAAACAAGGATCTAAAACAAGCATATGTTGTTAAGTTTAAAAAAAATCTACACATATATATCATATATATATATGCCTTTGAATCTTATTTATATCATATAATCATATATATAACTTATATATATGATTCAAAGATGATAAATAAGTATATGACAATATGTTTTTAATCATTAGGAAATTTCGAATTCAAATAAGATACCACTACACATCACTTACCATGTTCATAATTCAAAACACAGACATCAAATGCTGGCCAGGGAACAGTGGAATAGTATCTTTCATTCATGGCTGCTAGAAATACAAATTGGTACAGCCATTTTGGAAGAGAGCCTCACAGTCTCTTTTCAAAACCAGCAATTGTGTCCCTTGGTCTTTATCCAAATGAGTTGAAAACTACATCCATTCAAAAACCTGCACATGTATTATGTTTATAACAGTTTTATTCATAAATGCTAAAAGTTGGGGAAAAGCAGCCAAGATGTGCATGAACAGGTAGAGAATAAATAAACTATGTTCTATCTATATAATGGAATATTACATAGCAAGAAAGGAAATGAGCTATTAATCAATGAAAGGACGGTGACCAAACATAAACACACATTGATAAGTGAAAGAAGCCAATATGAAAAGACTACAGGTTGTATAATTTCAATTTTATGGCATTCTGGAAAAGGCAAGAGGAAATAAAAAGATAAGTAGTTGTCAGGATTCCGGGAAAAAGAATGGCAAGATGAATAGGTGAAACAAAAGAGAGATTTAAAACGGTAAATTTATTCTCCGTGACTTAGTGGCAGTAATGATGAATACATGTCATTTTACGTTTGTCAACATTCATATACTATACAACACAGGAAGTGAACTCTGTTGTAAACTATGCACTTTGGTTAATAACATCATATCAATATTAGTTCATAAATTGTAGCAATGTATCATGACACTAAGGAAAGGCATCAGTAATAGTGAAAATGATGAGCAAGATATTTGGGAACTCTATATTCTGATACATATCACGGGAGCAAAGGAAATAAATATAAAAGAAATGATTTCATTTATATAATCACATAAAAATACTATCACACATTATTCTTAATCCGCACATATTTTTAAAATAGAATTATTTTCTTTCATTTTATAGGGATAGATTAGTGCAATTGTCTTGAAACGAGGCACAGTATATTCAAAACCTATGATATATGTGTCAATTACTTGAGAATAAGTTCTGCTCCAACATTGTAGCTGGCTTGTTATCGAAAGATTGTCTTCCAACTTGGAGACTGACATCTTCATAGTAATGTCAAGACCAAGGTTCTTCCACCACTTACAACACCTTAGGTGGTTTACCTAAGCTCTGTGAACATCAGCTTTATCAAGTTGCACTGATAGAATCACCATCACCCAGTACTGTGACTTCAAGATTAAATATTAAAAGTATTTGGAAGCAACTGAGAACTAGTCTTGCTCTTATTGGGGAAGAAGAAATGTTCTCCCTGAAACAGGACAAACAATGAAATTTAACTTTAAACATGATCACATAAAATCTGCTTTTAGAAAACAGCAGTTTTTAAGATATTTGCAAACATGGGGGGGAGGCCAAATGCTTGAAGATAAGAAAAAGTTGTTATTAAGTTGACTTCTAAAAGCAGCAACATACACAGTCCCTATAGCATACTGTCGGGTCTGTTAGAGGACTGCAGTCTACCCACACATGTACAAGAGCTGACCTTCAGCGAGGATGCCAAGAATGTACCATGGAAAAAGGCAGAAAAAGTTGTGCTGGGAAGTCTGGGTAATCACAAGCAAAACAATGAATTTGGACCACTGTTATGGAGCATAAACTAATAGAAGCAACTCAAAATACATATGGACTTCAACAGAAGACCTGAAACCATAAAACTCCTGGAAGAATAGTAGAGGAAACGTCCGGATATTGGCCTTGGCAACAATTTGCTTGATATGACATCGGACACACGGACACGGAAAGCGCTAATGGATAACTGCGATTGTATTAACTGTATTAAATTCTGCATAGCAACGGATAAAACTGACACATCAAAAATGCAATTTTTCAAACTGGAGTAAATAATTGGAAACCACATCTCTGAAAACGTGTTAAAAGCCAAAGTATCTAAGAAACTTACACAATTCAGCAGCAGTAGAAACACACACACACACAATTAAAAATGGGGCACAGGAACTGAAGAGACATTTTCAGAGAACACAAGCAACCAAAAGGCAAATGGAAAAATGCTCAAATTCACTCATCTTCAGGGAAACAAATCAAAAACATAGTGAGATATCACCGCACACCTGTTAGGATTATTATATGATCCAGCAACCCCAACTTGGAAGGGAAGGGGGCGGGAGGAAGGGGAAAGGAGAGAAAAGGACAGGAATAAAGGAAAAGGAAAGGGAAAAGCAGAAAAGGAAAGTACTAAAGGAAGAGACAGGAGAGATGGGAGCACTGATGGTACAGACTGTAGGGAGAGTTTCATGAGTCTTGCTTATCCCAGAATGCATCAAAGTGCATCTTAGTATTTACATCACGCGACAGGTCAATCATTCTTCAATGAAGTGGTTTGGATGTCAGGTTGCAGGGTCCCTAAATGTTCCTGGATTTAGTAGGTTCTTGGTCCTTCATGATGGCGTGAAAGACTCAAAGCTGTGTCCAGGTAAAACAATGAAGAGCTTCCTAGAAACAAGGAGAGCATGTCCAGAAGGAGATCTGCATGGGCAGTGTCCAGGGAAAATACTATGGCAGAAATGTGGGGCCTTCTGGTTTTAGGAGGTCCCCAGCCTCATTTCAGGCTGGGGCCCCACTTACCCTGCCATGAGGCTCAGGGCAAGCACTTTGTAGTTTTCATGGAATTGCTTCACTTGCTTCAGGAATTGCCTCATTGTCAGAAACTGGCCAATTTTGAGGCATTGCCCCCCCCTCCCCCGTGGGTACTTCTTGCTTTCCTTGGATTTTAATGGCTGCCTGTAGGTTGGGGTTGGGGCTGCCTCTCTCCTCTCTGGACATTTCTTGGCTCTTGCCAACCTTTAACAGCTCCGGTAAGTGAGCCCTGGGGTCCTGGACATATTGGCCATTTCATCTGCTCTAGGCACCCCCCTGGCTGTCCTAATATCTAATAGTTTAAGGAAGAAATGAATGAAGAACTGATGCATCCGCCCACAGGAATGTGTTTGGCAAGCGCACTCAGTGGAAGTAGGTATGTGTATGACTTCACTTTGAAGAACTATTCATTGTGGGGAAATCCAAAGAGAATGAAACTTGGCAGCTTCCTGGAGGCTGTGGACAGGGGGGGGGGTCACTGCAAAATGGCATGGGGGGTAGTGTTTGGGGATGACGGAGCTGTTCTAGAGTTGAAATAGGAGGGTGGCTACAGAACTATGTGAATCTGCTAGATGCCACTGAACTAAATAGTCTAAAAGGGTGGAATTTATTGACTCCAAATAACATCTCCATAAAAATGACACAAATTAAAAATATTTATTTAGTAGAGTTTTGAGAGATGCTTTGTGTAGACGCTGCCCTTTCTATGCCTTCAGTCTTCAAGTAGAAAGTTTCTTAACACAGAACACTCTGAAAGGCAAAGGCAAAGATTTTTGTAAAGGAAATAACCACCAAAGCCTCCAGGTCCACTATCCAAACTCCATTCTCAGGCCATTTCCTCTGAATGAGTCTTTTTCTAACAATAGCTTATTACTTGTACTGCAGAAAGAGCCTTGTACCACCATTACACATCAAATGGTACTTAGAACCAACAACTTCAATCACCAGAGATGGAGAATCCAAGTGCTATTCCCACAGCAGCTTCCAGGGCCAGAACTGACCATCTCTACGGCACCCTCAACATTCTTCTTTCTTTTCTCTGCACCCTCATGCTCTCCCTGCTCCCCCTCTATCCCACACTTGGATTTCTCTTTCTCTGACTAAAAACATCTGCTTGCAAATGACCCTTTTGGCTGAGCTTAACCTGTAGAATTAGGGGGATCTTACTGAGCTCTGGTGCACGGTGAATAAGCAGCAATGAGTTTCATAGCATACCTTCATAGCATCAAGGTACCATACTTTCTGCCCATGAAGACGAAGTCCTAGGAGGCACTCTCACAATGGAAACTCTTGAAGAAGATGGACATCTAGGTGTGATCCCAGCTGGCTCAGGGGAACTGTCACAAAAAAACTGGCGCCAAAATGGGGCAGAACCAGCGACTGCAGAAAAGCCACTTTGTTCTCTTGTTTAAACTGGGCCAGGCCCATGGGATGGAACCAAACCACCACCATGGGTGAGATGAGCGCTCGGGCTTTTTACGCTGCTGCCCTCTGTGGCAATCACCTTGATCGTGTTAGTGCAGATGGCACATGTAAGTGTGCACACCTGAGCCTGGAGCACAAATAAAAGCAGGAGGACGCAGCAGTCCCTCCTAAGACGGGAAGCACTGAGAGTACAGTAGAGGTAAGAGAAAGAGCATGAAGATTGATGGGAGCTGGGTTGCGTGCCTCCCCGCCATCTCCCCGCCTGGTGTGTCCAGTTCCCTGAAAGTGTTAAAGCCTGTATAATCCACCGAGGACTCCCAGACTCTCTTATCCATCTGCCCGAATCAAGACTGAAACTGCCTGGCCTGCCTGCTTGCCCCGCTTGCCAAAAAAAACTCACAAGAATTAGCATATCCTGTTTAAAAGGACAAATGAAAGTGAACTTTCAGTACTTTGACCTTGCAGCCCGCCATCATTTCACACTTAAAGTCCATCACCTGGTCATTTCCTAAACCACATATCATCCTTCTCTACAGAGCAAAATACCTGATTTTTGTCCCTCCTTGGTCACTTTGGGTTTCTCTCTGAATTTTTCCTCTAAACCCAAATAAGCCCCTCCTGCCTTTTAAGTTAACAACAACAACAACAAAAAGCCCTCCACCAAAACTTAGAAAGTCATCTTTTCCTTTGTCAGTTCATCCTGTGGTTCATTTCTTCATTGTGTAGCCTACTTGCTATGAACCAAATGCAGTGCTAGAAGATGAAGAGGAAAATAGTTCAGCTAAAGCATCAAGTTAAAAAGCAAACTTGTTAAGTAATAAAATAAAATCAGATATGAAGAATGCCCATGTGCGGAAAACGCAAGGGAATGTAGGAGCACATAAAAAAAAGCACTTAACCCAGCCTGGGGAAGTCAAGGAAAGTAGCTCAGGTAAAGATGGAGCAGGAGAATCAACTGGAAGGCATGTGGGATGGGAAGGCTTGCTCCTGAGAAAAGGGTATCGCCAGGGGGAATGGGTGCTACATGAGCTCTTAGGGTACAACAAACATGGTACCCACCTTCTGACTGAACCACAGACAGCAAGGGAAGCAAACAGCAAGACCTAAGATTGCAGATGTTGGTATCCCTGGGTTACAAAAGGCCAGTGTGCCTTGAAACACTCCTGAACGCTGACAATAAATATGACAGTCTATTGCACACACACAGGTGATGTAATCTGATTGCCTCTAGAAAGCTGTTTTTTTTTTTTCTTTCTTTCTTTGGCAGTCTACAGGGAATTCAATGATAGAAGAAGTGGCTGTGCACTAAGGCCAGAGAGAACATTTATGTCATTAATTCAATCACTGCTCAAAAGACGTTGCTGGCTTAGCACCAGTGCAATTCAGAAAACCATTCTTCTTGCTGTATTCAGCCAAGACTGGCAAGTCAACCGATGTGATTTTGTGGAGAACCCTCAGGTGTCTTCAGAATCTTCAAGGATTTTTGTCTTGCAGAAATCTTGGGCACTGAGCATGTTTCTTGAACTAGGGGGCCACAGTTTGAAGTCTTTGGTCCTTCTTTCCCACTCTCTGCCTTGAATTCCGCCATTCTAACTTTGACATCTAGGCTTCTGCAGCAACAACCTCCAGTCTTTTCCAATGCAATCATCACTTAGGTAAATAAACTTCCCGAAAGTCTGATTGTCAAAAAATCTGTTCCACCTCCCGGATTTGCCTTAGCTGAGCGTGGATCTGCTCCTCAGTGTTAACATAAGAGCTTGAAAAGCACAAGTCTCAGGAGTACAAAAACCTTTGATTGAGTTTGAGGTACAAAATCACCAGCTGGGAGTATAAAAGCACAGGGTTCAAAGTGTGAGCACTCAAAATAGCACCTGTTTAGAAGGTGGGGGAAGGGACAATGTCCTTAAGACTGTTGATTATTCAGAGCAACAGAAAGTTAGCTGGTATATCATTTGTCCCACCGCTAAGGAGAACAGATGTTTTTAGTGCATAGTCTTTTAAAAACTCAAGCCTGCCATTTTTACCAGCTCAAGGGAAAAAATTATCGAAGGAACAATAAATCTAAATGAGGTGAAAATTAGCAAATATGTTTAAAAGTATTTCAGAAAGGTAAATTCCACTTTATTTAACTTGGGCACAGGTATTCCATCCTTGCTCAGAGGTGCTTATTAAAAGATTAAGAGGAACTGATAGTTAACAAACCACAGTATTGTGGGCTCTGATTTTGTGTCTTTATGAATATGATGTAGAAGTATCTTTTGCAGAGAATGATCCTGAATTAAATAAAAAGAGTCCAGGTGCACTCTCTCTGGAAGAGAAAAGGATTCTATTTATTGCCTATTCTTTTTACAAACCTGTTTTCAGGAGTATGGGAAGAACTTATGACTACAAATCAGAGTCCCCTGTTGGACTGCTTCCTAATTCAATTCCCAAAGACATGGTTGAAGCTGGAAGCTGAAAATGATGCAAATGAACAGCTGTAGTGCCTCCTCATAAGCCTCTTAGATTCTCAGAGTCACTTTTTCCTTAAAAATTCTAGTTTCTTCACACAGGTACTAGTGTATTATAACTACCAGCTTTGCAACAACATACAGTAGTCCAATCAACTGCCAGTTCATTCTACTAACCACTAGTTTGAAGCATGAGAACATGCTTGCATTGACTGCTCTCCTTACACAATGCATTTCAGGTAAGTGATGGGTTTGGTCTCATCTACTTTATTCTCATGCAACAAACAGCAAAACATACCAATGTTTAAGAAAGCTGGAAAAAAGCGAAGATGAGGGGGAGTGACTAAGGAATTATGAAGCTCATGTAAGTAAAAACTAGACACAATATTGAAGGGCATCAAACTTCAAAGAAGTGCCAGTGACATTCCAAGAAGCCAACTGTAGGGTGAATGATTGGGTCAGGTTTTTTCCACTAACATGTATGGCCAGCACCCATGGTATCGCCCCCTCCCCATCATTGTGTACATGCCTGGGCCCAGAGGGTGGGCACAGCTGGGCCTAGAAGGAGGAGCTAAAAGGGTACATCCCTCCCCCCCCCCCAGGAGAGTGGGTAAGAAAAGAGACAGGAGAAACTACAGGGACTTTCTCTTTGCTGTTTATTATTAAAAAAAAAAAAAACATTAAAAGGAAAAGGAAAATTCCAAGGTCTGACATTATTTGACTTCTAGAACCAATGATAAACATGGGAATTGGGTTGGTTACCCAACACTAACTTTTGTATAAAATAAGATCACTTGTAAGAAGTGTGCAGTTGGCTACTTTTTATAAATACACTCATTCTGGAATCTGACCTCCATTGTCAGCCAGCACACACCAACAGGTGTTGACAGAAGATTTACTGAATTCTGCTTCATACCCATCCTAGATAGTGGGGGTGAAACTTCCTTGACATGGCCCCCAATGTTTATCAGGGTGGTACAATGAAGAAACAATTAGATAGGCTGCTGATACAGTACAGAGTGGGAGTCTCTGAGGAAGAAAATAATGCAGAGCACAGCTTTCCCAGGGACACTCCTTTCTTCTGTAGTCCTTAGAGCGGCTTCTGATCTCATCATTCACCATCTATAATCAATAACTCAAGATGCTTCATTTACCACTCACCAAAGGAGAAAACATCCTAATGTTCTTTGTGCAATGGGTAACCAAGTGCTGGTAAGAACGGTCAAAATATTCAAATACCCTTTTCCATTAAATAAGGAAGATCACTATATTGTCTAAATCTTCTATTTATGATAATGACAAGATGTTCATTCTTCAGTAATGTTTCTGTTCCCAGTCACAACAGGGGCACCGTGGGCACGATAAATACAAAAATCCCGAAAAGCATATAGTTAGTGCTCAATAGTGCAGATGATATTAGTGAACTTGGAGCCATCTGGCCATCGTAACAATCACTATAAAATGATGTGTCACATTTCATAGGCCATATAAGCAAATGTGTCTTCATAGTGTCTAGTTACTCCCCACAGACATGAAAATGTTCATATTTGGCATAATATAAAACTTGTTCCATTTCACCCGAATCTCCAAGGCACATGGGTTATGCATATGTGTCATAATAATAATCCACAGAAGAAAGTATCTTAGATAATAATGAATTATGTTCTCATAGCAAAAACTGTGTGATCAGTCAAAGGGTTTCCAATACATTGGTCTCTATCAATAAACAGTTACCCAATGGTGTAAAGGCAGGCCTTTCAAAGATCCAAGCCAAGGTAGCCACATGCTGACAATGTGATACAATATCGGGAAATTTTTACAAAGTGAGTCCAGTGGGAAAGGAAAGAGAGAACAGTTCACAATCTTCAAAGAAAGGCGAATGACTAGAGAGGAAGCTTTTGATTGAGAGAGCATAGTTTTAAAATTTCTTAATGAATTTATTGTATCAAGGGGTAGGTCTGATGAAGTGCATGTGTATTTGAAGGAGAAAATGATCTATTTCTAGACTGGAAATAGAAAGAAATCAAATTTCTCTTGTCTCAGTCTGTCTCAAGGTCAGTGGGTCTAGCACAGTAAGGCAGAAGAAGGCTAAGAGGAAAATGAATGTGGTTATGTAGGACCAACATCTCCATTCCCCCACCTGGAAGCCACCCTCTACTTTCTTCTCCTGCGTACTCAGCATTTTCCATTCCTCGTGTAAGATCATTCAGTTTCCTCTTTCTGCATCTGGCATGTTCACTGTGTATATGGCTACCAAATATCAGGCAGAATTACTGTAAATAGATGCAATTCATAGCTTTTTTTTTCTAGAAGAGATCATGGAGGAAGACTAGCACCCTTCTCACACTCAGAGAAGCTACATCTCAGCTCACAGTGACAGAAATATTTGAAACTGTCCACTCTTTGTTGAGCCTTGAGGACATACCCAAAGAAGGGACATTGGACTTCTCTCTGAATGCCTAAAAATTTATAAAAATAGATAATATTCCAAAAGTACTACTGGCAGGGACTGGGATAATTACTTTAGATGCATTAACTCATTCTGTCTTCACAATAACCCTACAGGGAAGGTACTAATTGCATCTCCACTGTGCAAATGAGGAGATGGATGCAGGGAAAAATGCAATATGTTGGCCAAGGTCACAGTCAGTAAATGTAAGAGATGGCGTTTAAAATACTTGCTGCTTCTTAATTAGTGGTAGCTCTTGTTACTTTTCTATCTTGGCCATTACCCCTACCCCTTAAGGTGCATGTCACCCATATTTCCTCACCAGAATGCAAATCTCTTTAAGGTCTCGAGGTTCTTCCTACTTGTGCTTTCCACAGTGCTTAGCAAAGTGCTATTATGACATGTGCAGCTTGGGACAAGAGTCATTGCATTTTAAAGTCAAATGTTCCCATATATAGAAAATGCTACATCAGTTTGTGCGCCATGTGAGAAGTGACTATACTCCAAAATGGTGGCATAAAATACCCAACCATTGCAATAGCATAAATCAAAACCTGATCTAGACAGAGAATATACGATGTTGAGAGTAGAGAGACAAATGTGCAGTAATCCATGGCTATTTCCGGTGCAAAGAACATATTTGAAGAAAGCAATGCTATTTATACAAGTTAAAAGTTGTTAAAGACTCCAACATGAAAGCATGCATTTAGAATACCTTTGCAAAGACGATGAGCTTTTTTTTCTCTCAAAGGCCTAGCAAGAACAAACCAAGGGGAGTAAGTGCAATGCAGGACACCCAAATAAGGAGACAAACACTGAGAGAAATCTTTCAGGACCGTCTTTCTGTAGGATGATCACCAGTCCCCTTAATGAGGCGGAATTACAAATGACAAGGAGAACTGGTCTACCCCATGCAGCATTTGCGCCACATCAATCTGTATTCAACAGTGAATGCAATATGCATTACAGTCTACATTTCAGTTGTGTACTTCTATATTATAGTTTTCAGTCATGTAGCTGATGACCCCAGTTCAAAAGAACACTCAAATCATGTACATATAAGTTCATGGACTGGAGGGGAGCAACGATCACTAACTGGAGGAGTAAAGGCTGATGCTAAGTAACAGAGAGAACAAACCCAAGTCAACCACCCCCATTTCAGCATTTGTTCCTTCATAAAGAAATGTAACAGATCATCCTGATATTCAGGAAGAGTCTATCAGTGTTTGATATACAGGCTGTTAGAGGCTGTCACTGCTCCTTTGATCACAGCCTACTCTGACTTTGGCTTAACATACAGTCACATTACAACTTGTAATGGAAGTTGAGGTTTCGGAGTTATATCTCCCTCCTACCACATCAGTTGCCAAGAGACATATAAACAAAAGAAAATAAGGTGATGTTATTTCTTCACTTCAGCAGATATTAATAAGAATTAATCTTTTATGGAAAAGTAGACCTGATGTAGGCCATCTATTGATTAATTAATATTATTTTCTCTTGAAATAAAGGTAAATGCCATAGTCCAAGATAATAGATGAGGAGACAGTCAGAAATAGGTTTAGTGCCTTGCCCAAGGCCATTCTGTATGTCAGTGACAGCCACAGCTGCCACTTGCCTTAAGCTGGGTCTCCAAAGAAGCATTTCTGATCTTTAATAATAGCAGAGTTTCTGGAGAAGAAACACGGTGCCTATTTCCAGATACTGAAACAATTACATAGAAAAACATTTTTTTCCAGATTCTGACAACTCCATTTAGAACAGCCAAACTTATTTTTCCCCAGAATGTATTGGTGACCATTTGGCGGTATGACATTTCCTAATCTATGGTGAGATTGTGCCAAGGGCAGAGAGTGGATGTTCACCACAATCACTCAATACACAGAGTGAGAACTTTCTAGTTTTAGAGAAATCTGCTAGGGTTTTTGCTGATCGTTTATTGAACAGTCCTGTCATGTAAGACATTTAGCTCAGCAGCTACATTAAAAAGCAAGTACGACCTGCACTCTGAATACAGTCTTAAAGTTCAGCTCATTTCATTAACTACACAAAGACTTCATCTTGGCGCTGGAGGAGCTTGCAAGAAATAGATTATCATGCTTCATCCTTGACCAATTAACTCAACATCTTTGGGGGAAGGGTCTACTAATCTGCACATTTACAAAGCAGTTCATTCATTAATGCCCTTCGGTTCCAAAAAATTCCTAGTTCTCAACTACAGACACTTAAATGGTTCAGGTTGGGGGCTGAGATCTTGTGAGCCATGAAACTATCTTTGTTAGTGACAAAACCATCTAAACAACAAGTATGTGTTATGTGGAGATGGTGTTATATGGAGATGGGAAAACTCTTCCTAGGAAAGGGAAAATGCATCCTTCCCCTCTTATTACATAGAGGGATACACACATACAAGATTAGCTCTTATTCAAATAGTATGAGGGTGAGTTTATAAATGTAGATTCTGATACCAGACTATGTGGGGTCACATTCTGGCTCTGAATCTAAATAGCTTGCTCAAGGGGATAAGCTAATAACCCCCTCTGCCAGAGTGTCCTTTCCATAAGGTAGAGATCATAACAGCATCTGTTTTCCAGGGTTTTATTTACATTACATAGTAATTTACACATTCTAAGTTTTTCAAAATTAGAGGGTTTATATATATATCCTATAGGATAAAATTTACACAAATTATTTTACCTGTTATACTGAACAATCACGAGAACATACCAAATCCAAGGTTCTTCTGGTCTTGGGCTCTTTCTAATACTAATGGGACAACCCTAAACTCCCAGTTGCATATCCCCTTGAGCTGTGAGTTATTATTATGTAGACTACAGCCCATCAGAAGCAACCATGATCCTTATTACATGGCTTTTAGGTAGTATTTATACATACTCTTATCATATTTTTCAATTTCACCTCAATCAATGACTATAACCTCAAAAACACTAGCTAGAAACTTGAGAGGAAAAAGGACTATATTCTGGAGGTATAAAAGAAATCCAGGAATATGTCAACGTGCTACAAGATATTCAAATGTTATCATCCTTCTACCATTCTCAGAAGTGACATGTGCAAATAACAACATAGAATCGTACAAAGGGGCTACCCAAAGACTACATTTTTGGTCACTGACTCACTAGGCATCTTTCAATTATGTGAACTGGAGGGGGTGAAGTGGAGGTGAAGACAAAGGGAAATAAATGTACCATGCCCACCACACCCATGTTGCTTCCCTATCACCATAAGTCTAGTAAGGAGTAGCTTTAGAGAGCTCTGCTGCATCCTCTGGACTTCTGGAAGGTGTAGCGAGTAGTTTCCACATGACCTAGAGAAATCTAAAGGTTGGAGACTGTGACTTCAGGTGTCAGGAAATAAAACCAAACCACATTAGGAGATACATTTCCAATGGCTGGGGTCACCAATGTGGGACTTGTTTATATTTGACAAGATGGAGGTAATATGAACAAGAAAAAAATAGCTTGTAAATATTTTAAATATTACCTCAGAAGATTGATTGTCGGGACAAGGTGGTTATGTACGGGATTCAGGAGCCAGAGATAAAACAAGTGGCAACCTTTAAAAATATATACATAGAGAAGAAAGTTTTTCTGGGTCACAAAGTGGACCCAAATTCCATGTATACCCATTTTATATTTCTTTAAAAAAGACAGAAACACCAATGAACTAAAACTTTAAGTGTGAGCCTACTCCAAGTCCAAGGAGAGACAGCTGCTTTAAACATCTGTTACAGTCCAGGGAAATCAATGTCAGATTACATCAGCACCATTTATGAATTTTTACATCTCCTACTCATCCTAAAATTATGGGGCAGACAAAAATTGAGATGCCACCTTATACCCTTGAGAATGACCTCTATCAATCAGATCAGAACTAGCAAGTATTGCCAAGAGTATGGAGTAAAAAGAACACCCACACAATGCAGGTGGGGTAATGCACTGGGTCTATGGAAAACGATACGGAGATTTCTCAAAATACTAAAAATTGATAGGTTTTATGACCCAGTCATTCCATACCAAGGTATCAACCTGAAGAACACAAAAGCACCACTTGGAAGACCATGTGCACTCATGCTTATTGCAATACCATTTATAAAAGCCATGGTATAGAAACCACCTCCATGCCCAAAGACTAGAATGGATGAAGAAATTGTGCTATGATGCCATATATACGATGGAACACTACTCAACATAAAAGAAAAAAAATGAAATCTCATGGTTTATAACAACATGGATGCAACTGGAGAGGATTATGTGAAGCGAAATGCCAAAAGAGAAAGAAAAATGGCAGATGATTTCACTTATTCCCTCTGCTCAGAAGATTTACATTTTAGAAGAGTCATTTTCAAGAGAGTCTGTTGAACCTACTGAATGCCTACTAGTGAAATTCCATGTCATTTTTCTGTGGATACATCCAACACCCTTGAACAGGGATCCTTTCTCAGCCCAACATCAGATTTAGTCAAGTACGTACCAGTGGCCCACTCAGCCTTTCTTTGTTACCTACTGAAATTCTACTGAACAAAATTAAGTTCAATCATAACAGAGGCCAATTAAATATGTAATATTTTGTGCTGCTTTTCACACAACCAGAAGGAATTATGCATGAGTTCATAAAGGATTAGTCATAAAGGATTGAGAACACAAGCAAACAGGAGGAAAAGTAAATACACAAAATACAGCAAGATGCTGAGAAATACAGGCAAGACAAAGAAATGGTAGGAAACTGTTACTCTAGTGCTTTAAGGTAGCAATGTGTTCCTTACTTAGGAATAGCATCCTACATTTCATTTACAGGGAAGTATCCACTTAGCAAAACTCTCCCTAAGTGTTCTCCTTCACTCAGTTCTTGTCAATTTCTTTTAGATTTGAAATTCAACAATGTTTTTAAGATCTACCCAAAGAAAAGGAAAACCATATCCCCACACATGCAGTATTTTCCCAAAGCCAAGTGCTCTAACTAGCCTTTTAACATAAAGAGGAAAGGGAGGGGAAACTGGCCCATTTTGAAGAGGTCTACTTGGAATTTCTCAGGCTTGGTCTTTAGTTTTATGTTCCAAAGGAAAGTAAAAAGACACATCACAGTCTGTCTTGTTACATTTATTTTTCTCCAACTTGTCTGATCAAAAACTATTTTATGTATGTATGTATGTATGTATGTATGTATGTATGTATGTATGTATGTATTCATTCATTCATTTCTTCATTCATTCATTAATTTACTAGGTCTCATCATGTTGGCCGGGGTAGTCCTGATCCCACGGACTCAAGAGATCCCAAACCTTAGCCTCTCAGGCAGTAGGGATTACAGGTGCCCACTAGGGCACCCAGCTGCTTTTTCAAGACCAGGTCTTGCTGTGTTGCCTGGGGAACCGCAGGCTCATGTTACCTGGGATACCATGGACTCAAGCAATTCCCAGCCTCAGCCTCCCAGGTAGCTGGTATTATTACAAGCACATGCCACCATGCCCAGCTATATTTTGAGACTAGGTCTAGATATGTTGTCCCAGATGGGTCATGAGCCCACAGACTCAAGTGATTCCTAGCCTTAGCCTTGCTCTCCATAGGCTGCGATTAAAGACAAGTGCTACTGTGCCTAGCCTGATAAAAAAAAAATATTTAAAGATTCACGTAAACACAGAAATTGGGCTGGAAAAGAAATTACAAAATGAATTTCTTATTTTATGTCTGTTGACTATATTTTTTGCATTTTGAAAACAATCTGTAAATACTCATATTATTTGTGCATTCTGCAAAAAATCCAAACCAATATTGAAGAATTTATAATAATTTTATCAAAAATTTTCTTGCACCTCTCAAAAGCATCCTACGATGTAGAGCCTTCAATATCATTCTGCTGAAATATTTGCATTTCTTTTTCTCATTTATATTCATTTCAATTGATTGCACATATATGTATATACATATTTATATTACATCATTGTCTACCCTGAGGTTGAAATATTTGCATTTCTAAACTTCAGCTAACTCAGTTGTAAACCAGGTCACCACAGATCACAGATATACAGTAGAAGAACCTATGTGCAAGCATCTAGCAGAAGGAGATTGCCAATACATGTTAATTACTTTATACTACACCCTCCCATTAGCAAGTAGATTTAATGAACATTTTAGTGTTTCTCTCTCCAACCAGACTAACAAATATGGAATGACAACGGCATGGTGTAGCACAGCACATTACAAGTACCAGAACAACTTAATTCCTTCGGTGACAAATTCAGTTCTGTAGAACACATAAATAAACAAACAAACAAACAAACAAACAAACAAACAAACAAATAAATAAATAAATAAATAAATAAATAAATAAATAAATCGAAATTTATCAAGTAAACCTAATGACAGCCCGATTGATTTTAAAATACAAGGCCTTCGTCAACGCCACCCCCCACCCCCGCACCTAGCAACCAGTGTCTTCTTAGTCATATTTTAATACAAATCCAGCAAGCTTGGTTTAGTTATTCTTAGATTCATAGCCTACCCAGTGTTATCCTTTGCCATGAAAAGGTCACCATTAGAGGCAAGGAGGGAAAGGTAAAGGGGGGGAAAGAACATCAAGAGCAAGAAGGGAAGAAGCGTAACAATGGCTCCTAAGGTCAGTGCTACTGCAATCACCTATAGCAAAGAATGAACCAAACAATAGAAAGGATGATATGGAAATCAAAGCAGAACTAAAGCATAAAGCAAAGGAGGGGGAAGGGGGAAAACAGGGGGATGGGGAACAAGAGATTAAGATGATGGTTCACAGGTGACAAGGTGGTGGGAGAACGTCAGGGTAGACAACGATGTAAATATATATGTGCAATCTATTTTAAAAAAGGAATCAAAGGTCATTGCCAAAAACTATCTTGGGTAGCTACACTTGCTGTTTCAAACTGAGAAAATTGAAGCCCAATATGCTTACCCAGTTTTAAATGGTAAAAATGGAGGCCAAGGTTCCCAACTAGGTGAATAACTACAAGTAGAATCAAGAGGTTTTTTGTCTCATCTGTTTAAATGGGAGGGATGAATGTAATAAAATTTACTTCTTTATTTACAAACAAGTTTTCAGAGTTTTAGGTTCACAGCAACTTCCCATGTAGCCCCCGCACCTATACAAGCATCGGTTTCCTTCATTATCAACACACCCCATCCAGAGTGGTACAATGGATGAAGCAACACTGCATATTAAAAGCACCCACAGTCCAGAGTTGACATTAGGATTCACTCTTGGTGTTGTCCATTCGATGGGTTTGCACAACTGTATAATGACATATATCCACTTTTATGATATCTCAGAGTGTATTTTCACTACCCCCAAATTCCCCTGTGCTCTGCCTTTTCTTCCCCTAAACCCCTGGCACAAACTGGACTTCATTCTATCTCCATAGTTTTACCTTTTACAGAATTTCACATAGTTAGAATCACATATTATGTATCTTGATCAGATTGGTTTCTTTCACTGAGTAGTATGTATTTTTAAAGTCCTTACATGTTTTTTCATATATCAATAGTACACATTTTTCTAGTGACTATCCGAGATACATCACAGTTTATCCATTCACTACTTTGAAATATCTTTCCTGCTTTCCAATTTTGGTGTTTATGGGTAAATCTGCTATAAACATGCACGTGAGGATTTTTGCATGGACATATTTTCCAATCATTTGTGTAAATACCAAGGAGTGCAACTGATAAATCATCTGACAGCTTAGTTTTAAAAGAAGTTGCCTAATTGTCTTCCAAAGTAGTTGTACTATTTTGCATTTTAACTGGCACTATAAAAGAACTCCTTTGTCATACTTCCACACTAGCATTCCGTGTTATGTGTACTCCAGATCTGAGGTGTTCTAGTCACTGCTGATGTAATCCCCATTGCCCTGACGACAGTGGGCATCAAGTAAAGCTTATTGTCTAAAGCTTAGCTTATTTGTCATCTTTATATCTTGTTTACTGAGGTGTCTGTTACTCTGGCCTATTTTGGAAGCGGGTCGTTTGCATGTAGAGTTTCAAGAGATCTTTGCATTTTTTGGATAACTATACTAAAGATATTTCTTTGGAAAAGTTATCACAGAGACTTGTTTTTTCTTCACAGTCCCTTGATTATTATCATTCACAGAATAGAAATTTCAACTTTAATCAGATATAGTTGAACAATTTTTTTTCAGGGATCTTACCTTTGTTGTATCTAAAAAGTCATCATTATCCCCAAGGTCATCTAGGATTTTTTATGCTATCAGAGTTTTATAACTCTGCATTTTCCACTTAGGTCCATGGTCAACTATGAAGAATCTTTTGAGAAGGGGGTAAGCTCTGTTTCTAAATTCAATGTTTTACAAGTTAATATTTTGTTCCAGCATCATTTGTTGAAAAGACTGCCGTTCATCTATTGCATTGCTTTGGTTCCCTTATCAAAGATCAATACTGTATTCATATGGTCCTATTTCTAGGTTCTGCATTCCTCTCCATGAATCAATTTGTTGACCCATTCACTGTCTGTTCTTTTATTAATCACACTGCCTTGATGACTGCAAGCTGACAGTAAGCCCCAAAAATAACCAGTGTCAGTGCTCTAACTCGTTTTTGTTCTTCAGTATGGTGATGGCTCTGTGTTGAAGTTCCAATGAAGTAGTTAAAACTCCTGAGACATATAACAGGGCACATGGCAGTCCTGAACAGCATTCAGCAACACACAAATCCCTCTTTCCCAGTCAAGTTTGATCTAAAGAATATTGGGAATTAACCTAACAAAATACGTAAAAGACCTATACAAAGAAAACTATAAAACATTCTTAAAAGAAATAGAAGATGATGTAAAAAAAATGGAAAGACATTCCCTGTACGTGGATCGGAAAAATCAACATCATCAAAATGGCTATACTACCAAAGGCCATCTATAGATTCAATGCAATTCCAATAAAGATCCCAATG
>PVHY01002094.1:61138-129490 GCA_004024945.1 Uropsilus gracilis | reverse complement strand
TTGACACATTTGTCATGTGGAAACCAAGTGCTCTCTTGGCAATTTGCTTTGACAAAACTGAGATAGATAAAAGTGGTTATGGAGATGGTCATATATCTTATTTCTTTGTCAACTGTAGTAGTAAATTCAAGGTTTAAGATTTGTGGTCAAATAGAAAAGTTAATAGAATAAAATGTTAACTATAAAAAGATACCACAAAAAATAATTTTGCATCTATGCTTGTGTAGTGAAGGTGCTCTCAGATATGATAATTATTCCAAAAGAAATTGGAGAATAAAGACACACTATAAAACACAATGATACAATGAACTGGGGAAAGATGGTAATTTCAATGCAAAGAAAAAAACACTAATATCACTTCACTTAATATGTGACCAATCATGTTTAAATGAAGCTATTTTTGCAACAAGAAAATATAATAGTTTGACTCCTAGGGAATTTTAATTTACAGTACTATATTTGTGCAATGCACAGCTATTAAAGAAGTAAAAGACTTTATAATTGCATGCTGAAAAATGAAAACATCAATATAAGTTCTGTAAATTCCAAAAATAATATCACAAGCTTAGCAAAACAGAGAACCATTTTCGTTAGTAGATTTACTGTATTATAACACACTCACACACTCATCATCTCCTTCCCTAATCCATCTTTGAGAGTTTTTCTCATTTCCCCTATATTTCACTATCTATTCATCTCCTGTTAGTTAGAGCCAAAAAAACAGAACTATCTTTGCATCATTTACTGTGTCCTATATTTTAGATTTAATGAGCACTGTGGGTTCTTTGTAAGATGCCTTTAAATTCTCTTGAGGATCACTTGGAAGCAAATATCCAATGTATGACTTGTTATCTTATTTTTTGTCCATAAACAAACACCTTCAGTTACTTGGGTTTTCTTCATCAGCATCATTACACAAAAAGTATTGATTGTATGATGCTTATAGACAGTAAAATTCATAACTGGAACCAACATATACAGTACATATACTAAAGCATTAAAAAATGGCCCTACAGAATCAAAGAGAATTTCAAAAGAGAAACTTTCCATTGAGAGAATCAATGTGAGCTGTGTTAGAAAGGGGAAATTTGCACCTGAGTAGTATGTTCTAGAAAAAAAAAAAAAAACAGACAGAAAAAAGTTTAGATACACAATAGAAATGTGTGTAAGGAAAGTAGTGGACCAAGGGTTGAATAGCAAAATAACAAAAGCCTTAATCATTGACAAAGTAGCTTGAACTTTAGTAAACAATAAGGTATCAATGAAAAATTTTAAGGAGAACGCAGTATCACAGCCCTGTGTATAGTGTAGATTAAGAGGTTGGGGTTACACTAGGATGATGCCTTGGTAGGCCGTGACAGTAGCACTCGGGAAGGTAATAAACTCCTCTACTAGTATATGCCACATTCTGATTCCTCTCTGCATTTTCTGGGTTTAATCAAGACCGATACATTAAGTTAAAACCTTTGACAAAGTAATATTAATCACTCCTTTTTTTTTTAAATTTCAGATTTTTCATTATTCATACACGGCTTCTTATGTGATATACAACATCCACACTAGGTAAGTTCTTTATTTCTGGTTTCATGAGTAGTTGTTCAACTCAGTTGTTGAAGTGGATATCAATTTGTTTAGTAAAAAATATCTACCTTTTTTCAAGGGAAGTTTGGGAGTTAAATCCTCCAGAAGTTGAGGACTCCGTCCTGCAGTATGCAGCTTGGGGCATCCAAGGACAGCAGCTGGTAAGCATAGTTGGTGAGATACACAGGTGCTGTGAGCCAGGGCCTAGGGACATGCTTACCACCATGTCTTCTTGTGAAAATTGTCCCATTAGACTTCATACTTTCTATTTAACTTGTATCTTCAATATTCTAATTTAGGAATATATCAAACACTAGCTTGTATTATTTGATATACTAGTATTTTTGATACTAATATTGTTTGATATATTAATTTAAAAGTGTGAAGTGTTTACAGAGTAATGTATGATGAGTTATATGAGTTAAACCTAGATGAGAGCCAAGCATAGTAGGACTGAATAATAGAGAGTTTTAGTTATTTTTTATTGGTTTCAAATGATACTTTTATTCTCCCAAGCCTGAGAGGAACCTGCCATCTATACAAGAATAATTATAGTGAGACACTCAAGGAAGTATATTAATTGCAGGTGTTTACTGATTCCCATGTGCTACTGATGTCTCATTCTTCAGAAAATTAGAGAAAATCACCAAAAGTAGTAAGTACTGATGAAAATTATAGGCCCTCGGATAGAAGTTATTCTGCAGGTGATTGAATCGGGTTTCCTACCAATACCAATAAGCTGTTCAATTTGAGGATATTAGTTGATTTCTTTATGCCTTTGTCTCTCCTTTACTCTAAAATGGTGATAATAACAGCACTTTATCAATAATACTATTGTGAGTGCATACATATAAAATCCTTCAAAAAATCCAGAATAATGAATAAGTATCAATGTTTGTGTATGTATTTTTAAAGGAGCTAAATATATAGTTATTCTTATTTTAACGTTTTAGTAACTTTAGTTTTCCTACTTTCATGGAAAAGTAGTCCTAAGTTCTTTGTGATACCAGTTTCCGTTTTCCTTTTGGAAAAATTTAGAATAAATTTTACATCTGTCAAGGTTATCTTTTGTTGTGTATATAAACAAATTCAAAATAAGTTAAGGACATATCTTTTCAAATAACTAATGTTCCATCGTATGTGAATATGAAGGCTTTGTAAATATTTAAGGCTATCAGCAAGTTCAGCAATATTATTTTATTAGCGATGAGTCATTACAATGCTTTAATTAGTTTTCCATTAAATTAATCAGTAGACTCCAATATTTATAAACTAAGGACAATTAAATTCACATCATTAATTCTCAGTTTCTAATTTTGTTTGCTATAAAAGAAACCTCTGATTTTGGAGAAGAGATTGACAAAATTTGTAGATAAAGAAAATCTGATTTAGAATTAAGTGGGTAGAGAAATTTCTAGTAACACTTGATGTGAGAGAAGGCAATTTCATTGTGACAAACTTTGTGGGAAAGAAAACACATGAAAATGTGCATATGTTTTATAAAATGTTTTATAAAACGTTTTATAAAACGTTTTATAAAATGACATTTTATAAAAAACAAGAAAATATGTGTCATTTAATTGAAAAATCTTCCATTTTAAAAGTGTATTTTTTCCTTTTAAAACTAATTGTATTGTAAAAGTTAAAAACATTCCAACATAAAAATTCATATAATCATATATCTGTTTACATTGAATTGATATGTCAACAAAATATATTTCTGTCATGAAAGTTGAAAGATTTGGATAATCAGATAGTTTGAATTTGAAAAATAACTATTTTATTAATTAAAAATATATTGAATCAAAAATCCTAGACTCAGATTAGATTATTTATTTTGGTGCCTTTAGAAAGATTGATTCCTCTAAGTTTAACTTGCTTGTACCAAAATGAAATGAAACCATAACTGCTCCCAACTGAAGTGTAAACAAAAAAAAATGATACATGCCAACATTCTCTCCAGAAAACAGAACCAACACTGTATGTTTGTTTATATATCTTTGTATTCTCTTCCCTAAAAGACAGACAGCCAAACTAACTGATAAACAGACACACAGAGGAATGGAAATAGAGAACAGATAATGTGCTATGCAAGTTGGCAAGTCTGAAAGGTGTGGCACAGTCTATGAACTGAAAACTTTAGTAAGCATTAATGTTGCATGCTGAATGCAGTCTTAAAGCAGATGTCCAGTTTTGGGAAAAGTGTTTCCCCTAGGATAGTCTTCAACTGATTGGGTGGAGACCACCTGCATTATTCTTAAAATCCTTTGATTTTAAATGCTAATCACATCTACAAAAATACTTTCACATGACTGGTGTTTGAGCAAACACTTGAGCACCATAACATAATCAAGTTGTCATATAAAATTAACCAATAGAGCACACTCAGCACTTAGTAAATGATGACTGACTCCCATCTGCCCTTTCTTATAGTGACTCGTTTAGATTGGTCATATCACATCTCACCTAAATATTTTAACAGTTTATTTGCTAACATTTCTTCCCAAATTACTGGACACTTTAATCTATTGAGATATGCTAAAGAGATATGCTAAAATATAGACCGTTAATAGCTCCCACAAGGTTACAAAATGTCATTAAAATGACATGTACAGGTGACTTAGGTAGCAAGCAAGATATGGCTAAGTAACAATGTTACTGACTGTGTATTTTGACTCCATGAAAACACAAAAGCTCAGATTTTTTTTTTCTACTTGAAACAAACTCTCCAACTTCCAAAAGCTAAACCTACTGCTCCCCTGAGTCTCAGTCATTCCTTCGGTATATTCAATCATTGCTTGCTTCTCTTCAGAAGTCATTTTCAAAACTTTCTCTCCTCTTCTCTGATATATTTGTTTCAGGTTTCATACCTGCTAAGTAAATTGCAAATTTTTTAAAGATTCTAACATTCCTCTATTTTACCTAAATTATTGGTGATTTATACCATCAATCTATCACTTGTTTATTTTTATTTTTATATTACTATCTTCTCATCTATAGTTGGTCATTTCCAGTGGGACAGAATACAGAACATACCCCATGCCCACCCCCCAGCCTACTTTCCTCTCCTCTTTCCCCTCTTCTTTCCTTCCCTCTCATTCACCCTCCCTCTCTTCATGCCTTCCTTGCTTCCTCTCTCTTTTTTTTTTTTTTCTTTCTCCTTGGTCACATTTTAGTATAAGGCAAAATATAGATTCAATAAATTACTGGTAGCAATTAGAATTGATAGATTGATTCTTGTTTCTGTAGACAGTGTGATACTAAGAAAGTTTTCAGGGTGGTATAATAGGAAAAAGTGGAAAGAAAGGATAGTTCTGGTAGAAGAGCTTAAGATGGGTTATATTAAATCTAAAAACAGAGATAGGCTCAGAGGCTTTTATTATAATTCAAAATTGAATTTGTAAATATTAACATAAGCAAGAGAAAATCAAGTTTTAAGCTGAGATCTCAAATTTTATATTGATTCAACACCAGAGATTGTCTTATAAAAACTCTTAAGTAAATTAAATTATGCAAATTATGTAGCTTATTTCTATAATTTCTTTTTAAAAATTTTGCTTTTGACTCACTTTTTGAAAATACTTTACAAAGGCTAATGTATACGTACTAAAGACTGTGCATGTTAAGTGTATAGAGCTTGATGAGACTTAAATAAGCATGCACCCATGAAGCCATTACCGTATTTGAAGCCATTACCATATTTAATTCCATAAACATCTTCATCACCTACATAAGTTTGTTACTGCCTAACTCTATTTTTGGTATTTTTAATTTATTTGTGTATTCTGGGAAAAATATCATCACTATATCCTTGTTTGCACTAGCATTGAGCTTTAAAAATACCACTTTATCACAATCTAAGATTTAGAGAAATTATTTTTTGCATCATTAGCTATGGATTTGAGCTTAAAGAATTATATAATTCTCCAAATACAAATAAAAATTATCAAACTTTATCACCTGCATGATTTTTGCTATTAGATGTTTACTTTATAATTATATTAAAACTCTAATTAGCAGTGGCTCAATACTCAGAGTACATCAGTTTCCTTAATTTTCTTAATAACATTTCTATTAAGAGAAAATTTAAGCCATTTTATCCAATTTATCTTTAATCCTTGATAATTTAAGCTAGGTGTTTAAATATCATCTTTTTTTTTGTCATGATATTAGTTCTCAAATATGCTGTTGAAATATTATGTTTCCTACTAAATTTAAAAAGGATTTTGCTTCCATTCCTTTGTGTTCACTTTCTTTCAGTGTGAAAATATATTATCATCTACCTAGTTCCCAAAAAGCTATAATGGACCTATGCAGATATGAGATACATGTGCATATACTTATACACCATGCATATGCTAATACCTTATCACACATGCTAACAAAGACATGCATGCAATCATACACATACCACATATGCAAATACAAACACATAGTTACTTGGAAACACATACCCAAATTCACCCCCTGCATTTAGACATGCATATTTTGAAAGGAAGTCTTAGGTTTCCAGTCCTAAACATAGGAGCTATTATGGAAGTGAAATGGCCAGTAAAAGTCAAGTTCTGATTCAAGTTTGTTGTTCACTGCAGTGGGTTTGGTGTCAATTCCAAGCTAGCACACTGGAGTCAGAACTGCTAGATGGTGAAGCCAGAAAATTAACACCATTAGCACCCTCAATTGTTTGGCATGGAGATTGTTTCCCATACACATAAATTTGGATCAATTTTTGTTTATCTCATCCATCTTTATTAGTGGGGATAATTGAAAACAGAATATCTTCATGGTATCTAGAACAAAATCTTAGGTGGTTTGTTCCAAGAAGGAAAATCAAAACAAAATTTCTCAGCACTTTCTGGTGCTGGGTGCATCTAGATTCTAACTGATCTCATTTTAGATTTTGCATTAGAAAAATCAACTATTCAGAAGCTCATAGAATATATTTACTCAGTGCTTTGACTGGAAATAACTAACAAACCATGACAGTATACATATATGTACAGAAAAGAACAACGAATATGCAGTCACAGCATACAATTTAAAGGAAATGTTCATTAGTCCCTTACAATTTCATTACCAATTAAATACATTTCATTACATGTCTATATAAATTTAGATTTTTGAAATAAATAGAAAATAGTTTTGACCTTTTATAGACACATAATTCAGATTACTTTCTTCCAGTTAAGTATTGTTTTGTACAATATAAGGAGAAAACTAAGTGACTTGCATACAATCAACTGGAGTCACAATACTTAATAGGTTTTTACTGACTTTATTACAAGTTATTTCATGCTTGATGTTGACTTTTCTTGCTGTCTTAGACAGCAAGTTCTTGGAGGGCAAGAACTCAACTTCTTTAGCACTTATAGCAGGTGCCATTGTATCCTGAACTATGGTGATAACAGGTATGAGCACTCCACTAAAAATAATAGAAGTTGTTAAGGAATGATAATACAATTGGTGCTAGCTTGTGAAAATGAATGGTATTTAAATGTGTGTATGGAACCTTATAGATCTAAACAGTGAATATTGATTTAGCCAAGCTGTTATTAAAGGTAGGAGAGAAAAGGAAGAGAGGAGAGGAAAAGAAAGAATGCCTCAGATCTACATAAAAATATCACTTACATATTACTTCCATATATGAGAATACAAAGATATGAAATAAGCAATTAATGCTATTTATCAAGTTTTTACTAGAGAGGACAACTTTTGTTTCCTAGTCCTAATGAAAGTTTTCTATTAACTTACACTTAAACAGTTTTGAGTTATTTAATAATAAACAGTAACTATGTCTCTTTCCCAGGTGTTTATTTCTGCCAATATAAATAACAATTTCTGCAGCATTTTTTGCTTCATGCTGCTCCTAATATGAAATTAAATAATGAAATATAGACTAAGACTCATAGTGGTTTATTGTAGATTTTTTCACCATAAATTTAACTCACCAATGCACTGAGTACTTAGTTTTTGTGAAGCAAGCTAGTAAAATGGAGTAACAATGTAGATATTAATGAAAGGTATAAATATTCAAATTTGTTTTCTGTTTCATTGCAGCTAAGTCATTTCCCATCTATTATTCTTAGTCATACATGTTGTCATACAGTGATACCAAATCTTATTCAAACAGTATTCTAAAGGAAACTTAAAAAACAAGATTAATGTAGTCCTTATTGCAAGATGTGAACTATTCTACACACCCCCTAAAGTAAAAAGACCCTAATTAGGATGAGTTCAGTACTTTAGTGATTTACTGTGTCTTATTATGTGTCATAAAGAAAACTCTCTGGGGGAAAACCATGGTCATCATTAATGTTGAGATAGTTAGTGGTAGAAATAACTCTAGAGATCCATTAGATGGTAAATAGAAACACTCTCAGATCTTCTTAAAAAGAACAAAGAAAATAAAAGTGTGAAATGAAACTCTATCTTTTGTGTTATGATCAATCAACCATACTACATATTTAAGGAATGCAAACAAAAATTCCCCAGAGTTAAGAAAAACATTTCAAGCAAATATGTTTTTTAGCAGACTTGGGGAAACAGAAATAGACAAATTAAAATCTTTAGCTTGTAATTTTGACATTTCTCTTACAGAAAAGGATAGAACATGTAGAGAGAAAATAGTAAGGATATAAAATATTTGATAAACAAGATTAGTAATTGAGGTCTACAGCACACTATATTACAATTATAGAAATTACAGAATATGTGGCATTTACAAGTGCATACCTTTGGTTATAAATCAAGGCTCGATAATTACAAAACACTTTAATAATAAAAAGCATTTTTTCAGAAAACAAAGTTATTAAGTTAGAAAAGAAAACTATAAATATACAAATTTTAAATTGTGATAAGAATATATCAAATGAGAAGTGTAGAATTGTTTTTAATAATTTGTAAATATAAAAATGTCCTTATATATTGCATAGGCTTAAAACAAAAAAAAATTATTGGAACATTATAATTTGTGAAACAAAATAGAAGACTGAAAGCAACTTTAAATAAATCATCATTATGAAATTGATTAAATTAAGGTATATAGAATATATAATGATGTAATAAGAACCATTAAAACTAATATGATTCTTCTGCATGCACAGATATAAAGTTTGGTTGTAAAAGTTCAGCATGTTCTCCTTGTAATAAGCAAATAGTAATGAAAATGTAATGATATATTAGATAAATATAATAAAATATGTCCAACATAAATATTTACATTATTGTAATTATAGGTGTCAATTATATGTATAATAGCTATAAGTGTAAACTGGGCATGGTGGCGCACACCTGTAATACCAGCTACCTGGGAAGCTGAGGCTAGGGATTGCTTGAGTCTGTGGCACCCCAAGCAACGAGAGCCTGCAGCTCCACAGGCAAAAATAGCAAGACCTAGTCTCAAAAACAAAACAAAGATATTTATCTAATAAATATTGAGTAAAGTAATAAAATATATAATTTAAAATGTATATGATTCAAATATTTTTAGAATTTATTAAACTCTCATAAGAGCAGTAGTCTCCTAGAAGAGAACTGAGGTTTGAGAGGTAGTTCATATCACCTAATTTATACAACTTATGAATGTCTTATATTTTAAAAAATATATATCTTAAAATTTATTGCAAATAACAAAGTAAAGGTTAAAATACTAAATTGATTACATTTAGCAGTATATCGAAACTAAAGTGTATCAGGAACTTTGAGGAAAGAGAAAATGATAACAAGTTTATGTAGATCTTATTCTCTGAACTGTATGTCAATGGTCATAAAATATGTCTTTCTAACAAATGTGAGACATAATCAGTGCTGAAGTTAACAAATGAAATTTTAAAGTAAAATTAGTGACTGATTTAGACTATGAAGATAATAAGCATTATAGACTCAAAATATTTGACATTATTATCTCTTAATTATTAGAAGAGGACTTATAATTTGGGAAGAATCAAGAGAGTTACACATAAATTTGAATAGAAGCCAATCATTCAGTTCTTCTGTTAGAAGAAATCCCTGATATTGACAGTGAATATTTAAGGGTCTCCATCAATATCATTTTTGTTTCTGATATGCTCATATGAAAAGTGGAATGAAGGTAAGTATACTAAAATAGTTGTCAAGGTCTATATCCATTCAAAATAATATTTGTCTTTAATTTATGTCCCAGAAAAGAATAGAACATGAAGGTAAACATAGCCAAAACTTTCTGTTCATTAAAAACTTCTGCACAGGAAAATAAACTCTCAATAATGTGAAAGCATACCCTACTGAAATGAAGAAGATATTGATACATCACATATCCAAAGTCTAATATCCATGATCTAAAAACAACTAATAGAACTCAACAAAAAGAAAATCCTAGAAAATGCTCATTCCAAAAGTGGACAGAAGATCTAAATAGATACTTCTTTAAAGAAGATGATGACCAATAGACACATGAAAAAGTGTTCATAATCATTTATCATCAGGAGAATGTAAATCAAATCAAAACCAAAATTAGATACTATTTCACACTTCAGAATGACCCATAACAAAAAGATCGAAACACGTATTGGTGTGGATATATAAGAAAACGAGCCCTAGTAAGTTGTTACGTGAAAATGTAGACTGGTTTAACTCCTGTGAAAAATAGTGTGGAGGATTTTCAATATATTAAAAATAGATTAAATAGATTGACCATATATGAACAGCAATTCTATCCCTAGATAACTACCTGTAGAATGCTTAAATACCAGTTTGAGGGGTACATGCATTTTTATGTCCCTTGTAACACTTTTGCAATACCTAAGATATAGAAACAATCTTAATAAAAGCTTTAGCTTTACAATAGATAGCATATGTTCAGTGAGAGATGATTGGGCAAAGAAATACAGTACACAATAGAATACTATTCAACTATTAAAAGTATGTTATCTTGCCTTTGGAAATACTATCCATGGAACTAGAGAAGACTATTAAGTTGAATAAGTTGAAAGGTTAAAGACAAATACAGTATGAATAGTGTTATGTACCAACATTACTTGAGTAAAAGAAAATACAATCAATAAAATGAAGTAAAAAAGTAAAAGAAACTATAATGGAATAGATAAAATGAAAACAAAACAAACCCTAGAGAATCTGACTAGAATTTAGACTACTAGAGGGGATAGATGGAATGTAGGAAGTTAAGGGGGAGAGGCCCATTGGATTATGGTGGAGATCTCTGAGTGCTTTGGTGGCCAGTGTGGTATATTTTATATTGTATCAGGACTTTAATTGGTTTCTTAGAACCTAGTTGTCCTCAAACTTAACCACCTTCATTTTTTAAAATACTTCATTTACTGCAAATCTAGAAATACACCTTGAAAAATAAAAAGAAAAAAGGTTCATCAGCAATATGACAAATTTCATATTGTAAAATAAACTTCTTTCTCAAGTGAAATGAACTCTAACTAGTTTAATAATTTCTCAACTTTGGTATAGAAGATTAGTCTGCTGATGGAGCAATCTTTGGTAATTTCATCTCTAAACTCTGTTTAAAACATAAGTAATGATAACCAAATAAAAACAAAACAAAACAACTCAAGAATTCTGGAGCCTGAACAAAGTCAAGATTTTTTTGGGGGGGAGGCAATAAAAATTAGCAGTAAAGTGACAAATGAGGCATAGCCAAGCATTTTTTTTTGTTATTGTTTATTTTGTTTGAGCTTTACTTAGGGCAGCTGTATTTAAAGCAGTTGTGAATGTATAGAAAATGGTGCCTGGAGAAAGAAAACCCCCTGTTACTGGGACAGGAACAAGAAGAAGAGCCCCTTGATCACCATGATAGCCAAAGAGTTATGCAGAAACTCAGAGAGTCAGAGTCTATGTTACCAATTTCGAAAATCAACACAAGCAGATGTCTGACTGAATCTGAACTACAGATGTTTGAATTTCCAGGCAACATCTTTAAGCTGCTATTCTGTGTTCCTTGAAAGTCAGAAAAATAAACAACATATGAAAAGAAGAAATTTATCGGCATAGAAATACCTAAATATAATGTCTGTAATTCTAACTAGTAGCTAACTAACTACTGTACATATATATATATATCATCTCATATATGTAGATATATACCATGTATATAAGAGGTATATATGTATATAGTATTTTGTACATACCCACATATTAAATGAGTTCATTTGGAAATGTGAAAACAATATCTAAAACTGAAAGGAAAGGGGATTCAGGCCAGGATATAAATGACAGGGTTGTTAATGATGCAGAGATCAATACATATTATTTAAACTGGAAAAACAGTAACAAGGTTTAAAAATAAATAGAGCCCCAGGTGTCAGCAGAAAACTGCCAAAGATGTTGATAACTGGAATTTCAAAATTAGGGAAAACTTTGGGACCGGAAAAGCTTTTGAAGAAATGGTAGCCTAAAACTGTAATATAAAATAGTAGACACAAATTTACACATTCAAGATGTTTAGTGAATCTCTAAAACAGTACTTTTGAAGAGAACCTCTGCTGGGCTCATATTAACCAAACCATTAAAAACAACATAAAGTGAAAATGTTAAAGCAAACAGCAAACACCAACATATAAACCACAAACCACATCACAAGACATGCAAAAGATAAGTAATTGAAATGTCTATTGACTTCTTGTCAGAAACTATGAAGAAACAGTGTATAATAAAGATAATTGCAGACAAAAGGAAAAGAAATATTTTTCTGCATTTCACCCATGCTGAAAGAATTGCTTTCACCCTGAAAAAATAAAAGAGAGAGAGAGAGATGAATGAATGGAGCATGGAATGCTAAATATATGAGTAAACTTTGAACATTAAATTTTCTCCTAATTCCTGTATAAAACATAAAACTGTGAGAAGCAAGAATAATATGATTTTGATGTGTATAGTGTATGCCTCTATAGTTGTGTTGACAACTATATCAATAAAAGAAGTCAGAGAGTAAGAAAATTTTATATTTATATTTCTACATTTTATTTGAACCTTTTAATTTCCTTAATGGTCACTTAGAAATTCACTACAAATTGTCAATTTGCTAATAAAAGTCAGACATGTTAATTAACTTTAAAAACTAAAATGTGTTCATGTATTTCTAACAATCAGCTAAGAGCGAGAAGCAGGCATTCATAAACAATGTCCTTTTTTCATCAAGATTTTTGTTTGTGATGCATTTAATTTGAGACAAGTCATTCTGAAAGTGCCTCCTAAATGATTATTCATATGTAATTGCTTCAACTTTATTCTAGATTAGTACAAGTTTTTGAAATTTTAGTTCATTTCAGCCTGGTGTCACGTCTAAAACCCAATTTAAATTTAGTTTTGTAGCAGCCAATCCTGTTTTAATTATATGATTAATAAAATTTTTATTAAGAAGTCCAATTTTTCTTTTACACATAGTTATCGCAAAGGGAGTGACTTCCAAAAATTTAGTAAAATGTGAAAAATAATTCCTGTTAAGAATTAAACTGTTGAGTTTTTATAGACGATGAAGCTTTCTTTCAGAATCTGCTGCATCTTAGTCAATCTAGAGAATTGAGTTGGAGATCTAGAGAATTGATTAGAGAACTGATGTACCATGGACTAGGTGTGGGTACAATATATTAATAACACTTGAGGGTTCATGTCCTTTAGTCCCAAAATACCAATCACACTGTAGAACCATATTATCTCTATTAAAAATTAAAAAAAAAATTAACAAATAAAAGGTGATAAGAAATATTGTGGGCAAAATTGCAGTGGATTTAGCTCAATTGCATGCAGATATAGGTAGTTGAATGGTTAGTTTTTATTGAAATAACATTGAATTATAACAAAATATGAGATTAAGCTTCATTGAAAATCAGTATGTACATATGTGCCTTTAGTTTACCATCAAAGATCCAATTCTTTTTGTACTTTTTTATATTTTATTAGATAGATAGATAGATAGATAGATAGATAGATAGATAGATAGATAGATAGATAGATAGATAGATAGATAGATAGATAGATAGATAGATGATAGATAGATAGATATATAGATAGATAGATAGATAGATAGATAGATAGATAGATAGATAGATAGATAGATAGATAGATAGATAGATAGATAGATAGATAGATAGATAGATAGATATTTCACAACACTTTAATCTCTGGAGTTCACCCTCCATTTTTGTACTTTTTAAAAGAAGAAACAGTAAGTTTATTTTCTTAGAGTCATAGTTTTTTGATTTTGGCTATAAATATATACATCTAGTTGCAGAAAATGAAAAGATTTTACAAAATAAAAAGAAAAACAATCTGCAAAGACATTTAGAGAAGATTTGATGTAGTTGTTATGGATCTTTGGCTTGATATACCAGAAAATCTAAGCGCTTAAAACAAAATGAGGGATATATTAAAACAGGATGGAATTGGTTGACCTTAAATTCTATGGTGGTTAAATATATGGTGGACTTATAAAATGAAAGTCACGGTGAATTCTTAAGCACTACAAGTGAAATTGAATCGGCTGGTATATGTGGCATTAATTTATCTGATTGAAAGAGGACGACTGAGAGGAATAGAGTTCACCAAGTGACTCCGCCTTTATTAAAGATTCAAAATGTCACCCGTTTTGTGGATATGAAAACTATCTGTAGTTCATAAATAATTTGGCTAAGAATGTTACCTTTGAAAATTTAAATAAGAAAAAGGAAGGAAAAAGAAAACAAAAGTAGCAAGAGAGGGAGTGAGGGAGGGGGGAAAAGGTTTGAAAAACTAATAAATAGCAAAGGCTTAATAAGGAGAAAACAATGGAAGCATAAATGAAGCCAGCATGTAAATAAGGCTATTACATTAAGTAGCTTGTATTTGAAGTAGACATATACAGCTTATATAAGGATAATGTATAAATATAAATCTATTGATTTGGCAAATTCTCTCACCTGTATTAAAGGGAAACATGAAAACATTGCTCTCAATCACAGTAATTCCAGTCAATTCTTATATTTAATATTTCAAGTTAAGTTTTGTTATTGCTACTGAATTTTGCTGACAGAGAGTTGACTCACATCCTGGAGAGGAGTTAGACAATTTGAAACTTTTGAAAATAATTAGTCCTTAAGGATGCAAATAATGACTCATATGACCAGTTCATTTTGATTTAAGAAATAAGACATAGTTTAAAATGCATTTTATAAAGTTTTCATTGTAATACTTCACCTGCAAGATGTTCTGAGTTAAAAAAGAGTCATAAAATGAAATGGATTAAGAAATGGTATATAATATCATTGATTTTACTCTTTCACAATGAAATTATCAGAAGCTTTAAAGAGTCCTAAAGGGAAGCTTTAAAGAGTCCTAAGTTGATTAAAAAAAAAAAAAAGAAAAAGAAAAAGAAATGCAATCTATTTGATTTTATTTGTCAAAGTGTTTTAGTTATTTCACCCCAAACTGGAGGATTATTAAAGATCAGCTAATTCTTTTATAAAGGAACAGAGTGCAAATATTTGTGCTTTTGCAGAACTAGAGGCAAAATCAAAGGTGTTGTGTCAGTTCTTTCATATCAGGACAAAATATATTGCACAGACTGATTATTCCAAGATAATATAGTTATTATTCTTAACTGCAATATATTCCTATCTCATGAACAATACAGAACTATGGGAAAACTAAAATTTGCTCATATATGTTAGTTTTTTGAAACTTCACTAGACTATGGAATTTTTTTCATGTTATACCCACCTATTTGAACTGATCTTTTACAATAGCACTTTTCTACATTAAAACATCAGAATTTTGAAACTCACAGGAGAAAGATTTTTAATGGGATAGTTTCAATAGGTTCTGGAAAGCAATAGAGACTAAAGAATGCCTTGTAGTAAAAGAGACTACGCAGTAGTAATGTTTGCTTGGTAGTAATGTCCTCAAAAGAGTCATTTGTTCTTTTCTTTTTTAGGGTTCAGTTATGACAAAGAGCAAAACAATCCTCAGAGAAGAGGTGGGAGAAGTATACAGTATCAGTTTTCAAATGTAGAGTGAAAAGTGGAAGTTTGAGTTGATAAAGGGCCAGGAAGTACTGAGCAATATTATGGGGGTGATGACATGGGGGAGAAAGATTGTTAGTGTCAGTAATTGTCATGTTGAGATGACTAATACAAATAGGAATAAGTGACACAAGAGATTTTAATTAACAAACGATTGTGATCACTAAGTATAGGGCAGGGAGACTTACTTGCTTTGATGACAGAATCTTCACGAAACTTTTTGTTCTTCAGTAGGATAAATGCCAGTAGATGATATCTTGCTGCCTGATGAAGTATGTGATTAAGGATCATGGACAGTAGACTTGGATCTTATGCAGCTTTATTGATTTTGAAGAAATAATTTGAATCTTAAGTGTATTTCCTCAATTTTGATTCTCCTTTTTTATCCTCCATTGATTTTCATCGTACTCATCCTTATTATTACTTTCAAAATTCCCAGCAAGACTTCTCTTGTTTGTTTTGTTTTACTCCTCCCCTAGGTGAGACTTTTGAATATTATTTCAAGTCTAGCTGTTATCTCTCTCTTTTTAATTGACCCTCTATTTATAAATTTCTATTTTGTGGTGACATCCAACCAAAAATCTCATTGTGCATTTGCCTTTAGGTCATATTATATATGTTGTTATATAGTTTTGGCACTAAATCATCAGAGAAGTCTAACTTTGGTCATTCAAATTAAATCAAGTTCCTAGCTCTAAAGATTCACTTTTCTGTTTTTCTCAGTCCTGGCTTTGTTCTGACATTTAAGTGTTATAGCTATCAAGCACAGATATAGCCACTTTCCACCAAAGGCAGATATGAAAGTTGTCAATTTTAACAAAGAATGCAGCATTTATTTACTATACTAATACATATTGAATCAGAAGAGCATATAAGACAAGTGTTTGAATGTTCAATTTGAGATATCCTGTGTCGTTGTTATTATATTACATTATCATTGAGATCTTTAAGATTTTATTTCACTTACTATTTCTCAAGTAGGAAAAAGTTTATACAAAATAACTTCAGATTAATTTAAGATGATTAACTAGTATTATCTCATATGGGCTAAAGTATTCTTGCAAATTTTTATGTGGAATTGAGCTTCACCATGATCATTCAAAAAAAAAAGGATATATGTCTAGAAAACATCTCCTTATCTATATATGTTAACCCACTTCTCTCCCATTCTATATTAACTGTTTCATATCTATAGTCTAGCTTCATTTATTCAAACACATATCTGTTGCCTTGTCATTTTTTTCCTTTCCTTGATGCATTTGTATATACCATGTTCCAATATCTACCTAAATGTGCTCCTTCTCATGCAACTTCCTCAACTAGGAAATTGTTTCTCCTTTCTTTGCTTTGTCAGAATTGTCCTGTCTTATGCAAACTCTTGTTTTGTTGTCTTGTTCCAAAACTGGAGTCAATATCTCCCATGTATTTCATGTTTATTATAACAATGGTTGTGTATTATCATACCATATCAACACCTAATTTTATATTATTTGTTTCTATTTCTAATTTTGAACTGTGAATTCATCAATAGGAACTAACATTCTGTAAACATTTCTCTCATAGATATGGTACATATAAGGAGCATAATACAATATTGTAAAATGAACTATATAACAAACATTCCTCCATATAGACTCAGCCACATATAGTATTATACTGTCTTCTTTCATATTTAAGCTTTCTTCATTAAGAAACTTCCTTTTATTTTATATGCCTGTATCTGCAAAAAAATAAAGTATACATATAAATATGTAGCTATAAATATAGATGTATATCATAGAAACTTAATGAGACTGACATAGGCAAAACATGACTTATAGACAGATTAATAAGTCCTAAAATTATACTTTGCTCAGAATTTTTGCCTAAAGAATTAGTCCTTTACTCTTCATTGAATGATCAGTAATGGATTCTTCAAATTGACAATGCCATAACATCAAAGCATTGACAGAGTCTGTGTAATTATTAGAGTTGGATGTTAGAGATAAGAATAATTTGTTTCAACAGTGCATAATTTACTGCAAACACCAAATGTAAATGCTAAACATCTCAAATTATTTTTTCAAATAACCTTTTACATATTTACAAAATTAAAGAGTTACTAAGGTGTATTTTGCTATAGTTACATATATATCATAGATGGGAGTTAGCTATACCCATTGTACAGGCATATTAACTGAAACAAGGCATAGTTGTTTTTATAGACACTCATGTGAAGAAAAATTATTTCAAGAGATTTTTATCCTGATTTTCAAGTTATGATTGAGATTAATTGATTCTTTTCCTTAGTTCATCATGCCTCTCTTAAAGTTTTTAAGAATATTAACTGAAATAAATTTGATTCTGGGTATAGATATTTCATTACTAAGTTCATTTTTCTGTGATTATTTTAATAATAGCCAATATTTTGAAATGTGTGATTTAAAAATCTGAATGTTTCTGTTGCAAAAATTAAACAGATACCTATATTTCTTCATTTGTGGTCAAGCATGCCTTGAAATTGCATGAAGTAGAATAAAGTGTCTAGAGCTGTGGGGGAAATGTGCATAGGAGATAGCCAAGGTTGGTTCCACCTTCCATATTTTTCAATTTGTTTTCTTATCAACATGCCCATAAACTGGAAAGCATTGGGCTTAAACTCATTGATAAGCATATGAGAATTCCTCCAGTCTCCCTCAACTCTCCTTCATGAAATCCCTTTTAAAAATTTTGGAGTCTCCATTTTAAATAAAAGGAATTGCAATACAAATGTAAAATCAAATTGTTTTTAAACTTAGAAGTTAAGAAATACATGCACCATACTTACTGCTATCCTTTGGATGGATTTATGGGATAACTTACTGAAAAGACAGATGCAATTTAGTTATCTCACAACAAAAATGGCACTGAGGGTTTGAAGATTATAGTATTTCATGTCATGTGACAATTAGAATTCCTTGTTATAAGAGAAATGGACTCTCAAGTTCTCAACAAAAAGTTATTCATTAAAGCTATTTCTGAAGGTTTTCAGAATCAATAAACAACTTGGAATTTCATGTCTGAAAGTTGAACTGAAAATATGAGGGCATTTTTGAACATAGGAAAGGGTTCAGGAAGATTTCATTAGGATGCTTACCAATGTATGGTGAGAATGCTGCAAATAGCAGCTCCCACTGGCAAAATTCATTTCTGCCCTTTCTGGAACGTTAAGTTTCACTGTTGCTTTTGTGAATAAATTATCCACTACAACTTCATACGTTCAGAAGTGAAAGTCATACATGTGGACATGAACTATGGGTGATATTTTATCTGTTTCTCTTTCTTTATAATTAGAATCTAGGCTCTGTGTACACACACACACACCCATCCACCCCCACCCCCCCCACACACACACATACCTCTTATAATGCAAGGACCCTTCAATAAATAAGAAGGGAAATCAGATGGTCAGTGTTTAAATAAAAGAAAAAAATGTACATTTTGTAAATGATATAGAGAAACAAGTGGTATAGTCATTCTTTTACCATCTTCCAATGCTTTAGTTTTCTCTTGTTTCCTTTTAGGACTTTAAGATTGAATATAAATATTTCATTCTACCCAAATGTGATATTTTATGGCCAATTTCTTGTCAGCTATTTCTGAGATTATATTGGTTTACAATGTTATTTGCAATTTAGAGGTGTAGGTTCAGTTTAGAGGTATAGATTCTCCCCATTCAGATAATGTTACCACATACAACCAACACCAAATTACCCATAGACCTTCACTATTGCCTATTTTCTCTCCCAGTTTTGTTCTTGCCACTTTTCTCTCCTTCTGAAGTCTCAATTTTACATTTAGATTTCTGGGACTTGTTATTAGCTTAGCTTTATCTGATCCTTTGTTTTGTTTCCCTATATTCCACTTACAAGGGACACCAACCTCTATTTGTCTATTTCTGACATATTTCACTTAGCATAACTCCCTCCAGTTCTATCTATGTTGTTGAAAATAGCAAGAATTTATTTATTTTTATGCTGAGTAGTATTTTATCATATATATATATGTGTATATATATATATGTATATATATATATATATATATATACATATATATATATACCACATCTTCCTAATCCACTTATCTCTTTTGGAGCACTTAGTTAGCTTGGCTATTATAAGTAGTGCTGCAGTGAACACAGCAGTACATATTTCCCTTTGAATAAATGCTTTTTTATTCTTCAGACAGACAGCTAGGAGTGGGATTAGCCAGCTTTAATTTTTAAAAAAGTTTCATTACAGATACATAGGCCAGCATTCATGACCTGATTTTGGTTTTTATTCCTGTAAAACACCATGAGAATTATTAATATCATCACTTGACAAATGATGAAATGAGTCCTGAGAGATCTGAAATAACTTCATTTCCCAAACTTAAAAAGAACACTGTAAATATTAGACTCCACATCTCTTTGATAGAAATTCCATTTTTCTACTTTTTGCCTTTATTTTCATTTTCCACTTCAAGTGCTATAAGCATAACACATATACAGTGGTAATATTTTCCCCTAAGTTAATGCCCTCATATATTGTTTTTATTTTTCCTTACATCCCCGTATCTGTATTAGCTTATATGTATTTTATTTGGAAAGTAATTTTAGAATATAAGATCTGTGTATGTGTTGTCTCTTTATCCCAAAGGCTTAGCATAGTGTCTGACATGAAGCTGTGTTTGAAACATATTCTATTTATGCTGGAAGAGGATTAAAAATGATATAAAGCAAGAAGACTAGGTGCTGAAGGACAAACAAGAGAAAAAAAGGCAGAGTACAGGAGGAGATGGATATACAACGATAAGATAATTCAAACATCTAGCATTTTATTACATACATTTTAATATTTAAAGATTTTTCACACTATACAATGTTGATGCCTTTTATATGCATCAGCTACAAAGATATCTATTATTTTTAATTATCAAAATGATTTATTATTATCATCTTCAATTATGTTAAATGAATTTTATGAAATGGCATAACCAAAAGATAGTCTGCTGTGGCATTTTATTGATTAAAGTTGGTCTTAATTAACTATCTGCTAACTTTCATCTGGTATCCATTTGCCTCTGAAAAGAGCAGGGATGAAAGATCAGACTTTGGAGCTAAAAAGTAACTTACATAATAATTATGAATTTAAGACAAAAGGATATATTTTACTTCCTGGAAAATGTATAATGTTCTATAAAGATTTTAAGAAATAAGAATTTCTTTAAAGGACTTCCTGCTATGAATAATTGCAAATGTCAATGGAGGAGCATTCTCTGATAGTGATTCTATCTCTAAAGTGTCAGGTACTGGTGCAAAGGTGACATGAATAATTTGAGTTAGCTGTTCTATGTCCCAGTGATGATTCTGCAGGGAAATGAAAGCCATTGTCTAGAACCAACAAAGATTTATTCAAAGCCATAATGTCAGAGGTAATCAAACTATTTAACTTGTGCCCATTGCTTTGCTATGCGTTATATAAATGGACACTTAGAATTTAGTCTATGCTAGCCAATTAAGAAAAAGGATCTTTATAAAGTAGAATGCTGCACCTCAGATTTCAGTAAAACATTTATGCAAATCATGTTGGCAATATTTTAATAAATTATGATTAACAATAAAAATGTAACTGTTTTCTACAACATATCATGTAGCAAGTTAGAAGTCTATGAAATCTATCCTTGTGAACATACCCATCTACATGATACTCAACACAGTTAAAGATCATTGATATTATCCCCAAAGACCTCTATTTCCCTTTATTGTCACTATTCTTCTAACTTACAATATTATTATTTTTGACTTGTAATATTGTTATTGACTATTGTTACTAGCATTGTTTTGAGTATTACTGTACAAGTCTTTTGAAATCACACATATGTCGCTGTTATGTGTACACTATAGGTATCATGCAGTTATATGTATCTTCTGCATTTGTAGAAATTTTTACAAATATACAAAATGATTCTACCAATTTACTTAAAAGTACATAAAGGTTTTTGTTGCTTTACATTCTTGGTAGCATTTATTGTGTCTCTTTTTCACTTTAGCTTTTCTAAATTCAAAGTCAAAATATTCTCTTTTTTTTTTTAGTTTGCTTATATTTTCCTTGTTACAAAAAATTAGGTCTATTGTGTTTATCAAAAGCAGGAATTTTTATAAGTTTGTAGTTAAATGATTTATAGAATTACTGTTCAATGTTTTTTTAGATTAAAATGCTGCATATTACTAAAAGAGGAGAATTTCACTACTAATTCAAAAAAACACATACATTAATGGAATATGACTCACATAATTCAAGCACACTCATTTATTAAAAACATTCTAATAAGTCGATCTGGTGGGTAAGGGGGACGCAGGTGCCGGCTGAGACCCCCAAACTGCCCTGGGGCGTGTGACAAAAGGGGGGTGTTTAAAGCCCTGCAAGGCAGCCACCATCACCACAGCAGCTGCCACCATCGCCCATGGCACTAGGCCCCTCCTGCTGATATCCCAGCAGTAGGTGGGGCCTAGGAACTGGTCTGAGAACTCAACCAGCTTGGCACGTGGGATCTGTGTCTGCCCTTATTGGCAGGTGCCCCAGCTGCTGGCGAACCTAGGCCAGCGGCTGCACCCACTCAGCAACCATACAGCACCCACTGGGCCCCTCTGCCATTGACCTAGCAGGTAAGGGGGATGCAGGGGCCGGCTGGGACCCCCGGACCTGACCAGCGCTTGGGCAAGACTGGATCCATCCTTGGTCCAGGAATAGGGAGGGGGATGTAGGATGACACCCTTGCTGCTTCACCCTCACTCCACTTAGCTCACAGGAGGACTAATAGCATAAATGTTCACACAGCAACATAGAACAGTTGAGGGGCCAGAAAAGAACTGCACATGCACATGTGTGGGACACAGAACAAGGATCATCCAGAAAGATAGTAGATGCTGGAATGGAGAAACAACCCTGGTAAAGACCTATCAGACCTTCATCTATGCCTTAACCAGAAGCTGATGAATCAAAACCTCATGTGGAACTTGCCACCCAAGGAAACATGGTTCCACCTGTCAAACCTTGGGAGAAGGGGCCTGCAGAGTCAGGGCATTGGCTTCACAGCAAATCTGCAAACGGATGGAGAGGAGATGACCTGCAAGGTCCATCAGTGGATGCCTGCCATCATCGAGAAACCTCCTCACTGACAATGGTTGGGGGAAAGGATCCCCAAGGCTGGAGGTTAGAGAAATGAGGTGCAGAGATAGAGGAATGGCAAGAACATCACACTGGAGCCAGCAAATGGAAGGCACTGATATACCCCAAATGAACATGGACTGGCTGCCCAATACAAAGCTAAGGACTACAAACCATCAAGCACAATGTGCCATGGACCTGGAATACAATCCCTCATCTGACAAATGGACACAGCCACAGAAAAAGAGACCAAAGCACCAATGAACCCAACATAAACCAAAAAAGAACAATGAGAGAGGAGACTGAATGAACACAAGGGTGTGGGGAGTGGAGGAGGGAAGGCATGCCAATAACCATTTACTTTATTTACTTATGTATGAATTTATAAGAATTTAGAAAAAAATTAAAAATTAAAAAAATTCTATTTGTCTTGTAATGTTTTAAAAAATGATATAATTTAACTTATCCTTATAAACTCTCTTAGGAGAAAAGAATATGTACATATTTATATGTCTTACCACTACTGGTGATAAAGATGACAGTTTATCACTAATTGGAAAAGAATAACATTCAATTCCTAATAATGGTTTAAAATACTACAATCTCTTCCATTTGTAATTTATTTACAAAATAAGATTGCAATGTATACATTATGGTGATAAATATTTGATTTAAGTGAAACTCTTGCAGGGAATACATTGATATCTGATGGTACATGATTGGGAGTTTTGGTCGCCTGTGTGCTACGGTGAGGACACCTGAGGGGGTACAACACCTATCTTTCCAAAATACCAATAATAATGTGAACCAAAATTACCTCAATACAAAAAATGTTCTAAATAAAAAAGGGGAAATTGATATGTTGACATGCTTGAACTTTAAAATCTATTCCTAATAAAACAGAAACCAAATATGCCACAGAAATTTTGGAGACAATGTTGAATCAGGGAGTCTAATGAGCTTGAAAAAAAGGTTGATGAGCCAGGCTGCATAATGAGACAGACTCTGTCTGGTGCTTTGAATATTCGAACTATAATAATTCTGGGAACAGGTTAAAACGGCATAGGTTATTTCAAAAGGGGAGAGAATGTAACTTAGTGTAACTTAGCTTATTGACACTGGAGTGTGAATCTCAGAATGGCCCAAAGATACTAACATCTGGGCCTTATAATTTTCAAAACTCTTAGATATAAGCAGGCTATCACAGGGTAGAAATAATGACTCCACTTTTACAATTATCATCCCTATTTGCCAGAATATTTGACACTACTTCTGTCAACTCTCTCCAGTTCTGTTCCCAACATATATTTATTCTTTATTGCCATCAACTATGTTTTTAAATATTTTCCAGAGCTAGTCAAATCACTCACCAGATCTAAACAACTTAAATCGGTCAGTACTGAAAAAATTAGGTTCAAATCATTTGGTTATTCCATCTGCTTTACAGAATGGCACCATCTCAACTTTTAAAGCACCTGTAGGTATGTAGGCACATCCCTGATATCTTTTAGCGTATTTCTGGAGTTCGTCTTCTGCTTTGTTTTCTTCCTTCAACCTGATGTTACTTCATCTTTAGCTTTCTATTTATATTCAATCTCCCTTTGTCCTTTAACACACAGTTTAAACTCAGTATCTCTTAAAAGTTTCCATGAACCAGTTCCCTTCTCTCAACCTCTGTGCCACTTATGGCTATGTTACATAATATATTCTTTTCTTTTTGGGTTTAGAGATTTAACAACTTAGCAAAATTATAATTCTCTTCAAGGCAAGGATTATATATTTATGATCTTCATATACAATATACACTCAGTAGATTACTTACTAGTGCAAGTTATAATTTGGCTATTAAAGTTTTGGGAAATTAAATTATTTCATTTATGAGTGGATGTATTTTTCTCCTTCAAAAGCAGTAGTTATCAACTTGGTGGGATGATTTGTGTCCTACTCCAGGAGATATTGTTCAGGTAATATATGGAAGCATTTTTTTTTACCACAACTAAAAGAAGGGTTGCTTAGTGTCACCTTGAATATATAGATAAGGATGTTGGGAATCATTCTACTGTGTGCAACAAAAGATAATCTAAATCTAAATTTCAAATATTTCCAAGTTAAAAAAATCCTACAAGTTAAGGAAACACCCTTATTACTTTCAAATTAAAACAACTAAATATCTACTCATTTAATACACATGCTTGACTACTTTCTAAATTAGCATCATAATGATATATATTGATGAGATTAATGTTGAACATTATATACACACACACACAAATATAGAGAGTGATGTTTGTTCAATATTAGAATTTTATACAAACATAAAGACAATCAAGTCCTTTTAGCATATTTTCCCATTTCTTCTATTTGATTACCTGCTTTCAGTTACTCATCAAATGCATCTCTGTCACTCTACATTCACCTTCCAACAACTGAACCCATATTAAAAGACAAGCATACATTCTTCCATAGGTTTGCATACAACTACAGTTTTTTTCATGTAATGCATATCGATATATAATGAACAGTGCTATATATAGTTACAGTTATATAAATAACTATAGTACATATAGCAACGATTAGTGGTACCTAAAACACAAACACAAACATTGACAATACACCACTATTGAGGAAACTAATATACTAGAACCACTGGCAGAAGCATATGTCTTCCACTTACTAAATAGCAGCTCTTTCCTTTCGTAGAATGCAGCTATACTCATCTAGTAAAGATTCTGTGAAATACTAGTTTTCAGGAGAGGCTTGGACATATAAATCTCAGGTTTCCAATGGTTCACAACAGTAAAAGACTATTAGAAAAACATATATAAGGGCTCAATGCCATACCAAGAGAAAAATATCCAATGTATATCGGTGTGAGATTCTTTGCTAGCATAAGTGTATATTAGTATTGTCACTGATACACAAAAAATGAGTTCATGATTATTCCTTTGTGTGTGTGTGTGTGTTTTGCTTTTTTGTCCCTAGGCAACTTTCAGTAAAGCTTCATGTATCAGCACTTATGTATCTCATCAAAGATCAAATGTTACTATATAGTATGGTTGAGTCATAATCCACCCAGCTATTTGTATATGTAGGGTTTTTAACTTGACCCTACTATTTTGTTATCATGAACACTGCTGAAAATAATATTATCCCTATTCATGGTTCTTTATACTTGCTGTTGTTTCCTACAAGACAATGTCACAATCCCTTCAATGTGTGGGATTGTTGATAGACTAGAATGTATTTTGTTACCAGTTGACATTTGCTCTTCCATCTGGACCTTACACTTTACATCTTTAGTACCAACACATAAAAGGAGTCTTTTTACCAAATCTCTACCAGAAATAAATGTTTTATGGCCTAGTTTCTTAATTACACTTTCCCAGTAAAAAGCAACACAAATATTGTCCCAAATCTACTTTATACATCCTCTTACATCATTATAAATGCATGGAGAATTATTAATGATTCACAGATTCTGATTTTAAAATTATCATGAAAGCTACTTAAATTTTTGAAGGTAAATAGGTTTTCAGTAATATGAGTTTAATAATTTATATTATTCTTTATTATGCTACTCTTCATCTTTTAAGTCACAAAAAGTTTGTAGAATTAGATATTGTGCATTTATATCAGTTTTGTCTCTGGTTATATCAGTCACAGGAATCATTTAGATATTGATTACTCTCAACCCAAAAAGCTTAATTAATTTAAATATGGAATATTCATTTCCTACTCTGTGTTTATCATTAACTGACTGGCAGTGAGGTTGGAGTTTTTTCATTCAGCAATTCAGTCTGCGGCAGTGCCCAAATTTGAAATATTGCTGGTTGTTGTAGACGTGGGAGAGAATTAAAAATTGAAAACTGACTCCTAAGCCTTCAGTTCATCAATGAACACAGATTGTATCCAATCAATTGCTAATGAGCAATATTGACTGGTGTATTCATTAAAATAATTTCATAGATAATTTGTTAGTTTATACTTTAATTTTGAGATTACAAATTTTCTCTTCCATATGTGCATGTGCCCCACTCACCCTCCACCAAAGGGTCCACACTAATACCCTCACTGTCTCTTGGGACATTCATTTCATGCTCCTTAATTTGTCAACTTACCCTCCTGTTCCTTTGCAGTAACTACCAGCTTTGAATTATTTTGTAAGTGTATTAAAGGTCTCTTGAAAAACTGGTTCACTGGCTTTCTGTGTAAATTGAAGTGGTAGTTGATCAAATATTTTTCCATTTCTATTTGCTCCATTTTGTAGGTGGCTCATTGAAGATTTGATTAATGGCACCAAAACTATTATGACAGTTTAATCAGAAACATTAAGATAAATGGTTTGTGTTTGCCATATTTTCAATGTGATTTAAATCTAGTTTCAGCTCTCAATGAATGTCACTTATATCTAGTTTAATTTTTTTAAGAATGCCCAAGTAATATCTATGGATAGCTATAGCTCTCACATTGCTAAGCTAATAACTAAAATTGGATAGATTTTATTTTAAACTAACATAATTCAAGAAAAAATACTGGCAATTAAAAAAGATTGAGGAAATTATAAATGTAAATTTTCATGAAAGCAGCACTCATTTTTTTGTAAAATTGATAATGATCTTGTGGACATCCCCTGGAATTGCAGCTTTCAAGAATGGATCTAAAATTCTGATTCCATATTGCTCATCCTTTTACATTGAACCAGATGTCAATTTCATATGGATGCTGAATATCATCCAATCTGTTCTTCAAATATAAATGTAATTACTGGTCATTGGTTTTGGATAATTCTTACATCTGCTGAAATCATGGAGGTTTTATTAACTATTTTTATTTATAATTTGTTCCCTTTAGAAAGCTGAAGATTTGGAACAATATCACTTTGAGTTAAGTCATCCTTGTTCCTAATAATAGTCATGCATGCTTAAGTAGCCTAAGTATGGATGATCTGAATTATCACTATATTTAAAATTCCTACAGAAAATAATGGGAGATTCCTCCTAGTTAAGAAGAACTTGTGTGCCTATTTGAAAGGCAAAAAGAGAGCATGCAAAAGATATAAACTTTAAGATTTATATGGATAGAATAAAGTTAACATTTTTCCTTAATTATATTTTATGAAAATCAATAAAACAATTTGCATATATTTTTGAGACACCTAGGTAAGAGTTTTCAAACTTTTGCTAATTGAGCCTCATGATTAAAAAAAAAAAAAAACATTTACTTACTATTAAAATGAAGTTTTTCTGGAGATAATATTATTTATTAATATCAGCCTACCTCCTCTTGCACATACCACTGCTTCTACTATGACTTCTACTGTACCTCTGTTGCCATCACTGTTCTCCTGATATATACTCATTCTACATGATAGATCCTACTAGTCAATAGCTTGCAATAATTTACACATTGACCCAGGGTATACAGAATGGTCTTACTTATAAATAGATTATGGAGAAGCCAAACAAAAGTTCAAGAAAAAATTCAAAATTGGAAACTTGACTGTAAACTGAAGTATACAGTAAAGGCACATGATAGAGGGAGACTAAAGGGGAGGGATGAACACAAGGAAAACAGTAACAGTTCACAGGTGATATGGTGGCTGAATAACTATGGAAACTACAGCAATATTAGAAAAAAGTTAATAAAAATAGTTTATAGTGAGCTAAATAAACATTCTGAATCATCTCTATTAAAGATATTTGTTTCATGTGGGTAAACACTTTAATCTCTAAGTTATTCCTGTTGGTAATATATTGGAGAACTATGATATGCCCAAATTATAAAGCTATTCATTCCAAAGGGAACCTCATCCCTATGTTTGGAGCAGCACTATTTACAATGATAAAGATATGAAAATGACCTAAATGAAAATAACCTAGAGTAGATGAGTTTATCAAGAAGATATGTACAGAATATATACACACAACTGCACATGCACACAGTGGAATGCTACTCTACAATAAAAAAAAATAAACTCAAGCCATTTGCAGCAGCATGGATGTAGCTAGCTGAGATTATCGTAAGTGAAGTGAACCAGAGAGTGCAATACTGGATAGTCTCACATATAGAGAAATATAGGAATATAGAGAAACCAAAAAAAGAATCCAATGAACATAAACTTTAAAGTCAACTTTTGGAAAGTGATCATGGACCTTGGTATCCAGAAGGGAAGGGAGATATAGAAGGGGAAGAGAGGAAATAAGGGCTGGGGGAGCATAATGAACTGTGATAGAGGACTATGAATGCTGTGGTGATGGAAAATGATGGTAAACACACAAGGGAAAGAAGCCTATTGTGAAAAAAACAAACTAGGGTGTAAAATAATAGTATTTCATTAGTAAAAAAAATAAAGAAAACACATAATACTATTTCTTCAACCCTCATACAATTATTATTACTGCTATCTTATTTTAGGAAAGAATTTCTGAAAAAAAAAAAGGGGGTATAGGGAAGAATGTTACACTTATTTCGATGGAATGTTTCTGCCTCTTCCTGTCATTGGTGGATCTGTGAGTGAAGTAAACAGAATCAAAAAGGTTCTTCTAAGATCATTTCATTGATTATTAAACCCATATATGTAAAACCAGGGGTGCCATATTGACACTATTCAGGCAGCAAGCTGATTGTTCTAAAATTATGTCAAGTTTTAGTTGTGTCTCTTTAGTATGCAAAATATTGTTTAAAAACCAGTATAGTTTTGTGGAATGAGAAAAAGATAAAGTAGGTACAATATTGCATTGAAAATATGATTCTAAAATCATCAATACCAGTGTCATATAGTTCCCAGATGACTACTTGATATTGGCACAATAGGGGAAGTAGCATCAATTAATATTTGAAACCAATGCAAAAATATGCATTAAATAAAAGCAAATTGAAAATAGACCATAATTAGCAATATGAACTCTTTAGCAATATAAATGATTAAAAATAACTTCCTAATTTGTTGAGTATTTTTGTTGCTTTGTTTTCTTGATTCAGATTTACATATTTGAAAATAATATCTACTATCAACCTGATATAAAGAGTAGTTCATTGCGATTAACATCATCCGGGAAAGAAGGGATTATTTTTAATGGAATTGCTGACTGGTTATATGAAGGTAAGTTGAACAGATTTAGTATTCAAAAAACTGCATTTGACAAATTTTCATACAAAATCTATGTGAACAATCTATTCTTTCCAGAACAATACTTATAGCACTATTTCTTCTCATTTTCTCTCAAATATTCCTTCATGATTTTGTATCTTTGCTCATATTTTGACTGATTGTGATTTACATCTAATTATATCAGTCTGCTTTGGTTTACATATATATATATATATATATATATATATATATATATATACACACACACACACACATTATTTTCAGGGTAAATTTTTTTTTTATGTTTAACTAATTAAAGTGAGCAATTGCTTTATATCACCCTGAAATTAGATGCTGTGCTGTTTGTTTGTTTTTTCTGACACTGGAAAAATGAAAAGTATTAGAAAATATATTAGAAAATATAATCTAGTTTAGAGCTAGTATTTCTATTGAATCATGTTTATTAAGGTAACATTGGATTACAGCACTGTATGTTATTTAAGGCTATAAGTTTACAGCAGAGTCTATATTTTTTAATTCTGTAGGAAAAGTAAGTCTCTCCATTCATTCACACCCTCAGTCAACAGATATTATGGAAACCAACTACATTCCAGCAATTTTTCTATATGCTAAGACATATTAGGAAACAAGTACTGCTTTCAGGAATCTTATAGTCAGAGGAAAGATTTTTCCTGGATGAAACAATATTTTAAGGAAGAATTGTTGTAGCCCTTGAGATTTATATGTTTTTGTGTACTTGTTTATTTGTCTATAATACATTGTATGCATATGCCATTATTAAATAATACGGATTTTAGAAATCACAGTTTTTCCAAAGAGTAGAAGTTACTGCTGTTATATCAGCAATAATTATTACATGAAATTTTCAAAAAGGTAAAATACACAAATAATCAAGATTTGTTCTTTCATTGATAATACATTCAGCAACTTTGGTATCTCAATTTCAAAAGGACGAATTATTGGAAGTTCTGGTATGCTCCTATAAACTGAAGAAAGAAGTGCAAATCCATCTTGATTTCTGATTCTGTAATCTTCATGATCTAGAGTTGCTCAGACACTAATTTTGCCCTTTCTATTAAAATTATTATTGGATTCTCTGACACATGTGGAAACTTTTGTCAATGCAATCTGGCAATTGTCAATTAACAATAAACACAGAATCCGATTAAAGAACAGGAGTAAAACAGCTCATTTGAGGGACAATCCTAACTTAAACCTGTAGAAAAGTATGTATTAGACATGAAATTATAGAAAGGAAAAATCCTAGAGAGAGTAAGAGTTTTCAAGATTATAGACAATTTAGGGGTAAGGTGTGTGCCCAGATAACTAAAATCTACATGATATTGAGGCACAAAATATGAAAAAAATAAAGGGTTAGTAATCCTGAAAATAATTAGGGGTTTCAATTGTTTTTCCTCTAGTAAATGGAAAAATGAATAGAGCTTTTTAAGTAAGGGGTACCATGATTAGATCTTACATATAAATAGGTCATTTTAGTTACAGTGAGAAGCTGGGATCAAATAGAAAAAGGGACCTGTTAGCAGCTATACAGTTTTTTATAAGTTCTATCAGGAGATAATGAGCCATAGGAATAGGCTAAAGCAGTAAGAGCAGCAACAGTTCTAAAACTGAGGTGGCACAAAAATAGATTTTAGTTAGATATATAGGGTATAAGACTGTATATGACTTAGGGGTACAAGTTCAAACCAGATGAATATTTTTAATTCTGTATGGAACATGAATCATAATGGTCATTCAGTATTTCCTTTATTCTACAGCTGTTATTGAAAACTTGTTGTGGTCCACATACTTGTCTATGAGCTGAGATACATCAGGGAACTAATCAAAGTAATTCTTTGGGTGGAAGAAAGAAGTCAAGAATGATTATTTGGTTTCTATCTGGGCAAATAATGATGACTGATGCAAAAAAAAATGGTATTCATATGAAGTAGTAAATTCATGGAGGAGAGAAATAATGTTATGAGAACATAGATGTTTTATAGGCAACTGGATACTTTTGGTGGAAAGAGAATAATATCCTAACGTTTAAGTTACTTTTATTGTAGAATATACTGACTTGATGACTGACCAAGATCTCTTGGGCTTCTATCCACAAGAAAAGTTTGTTATAGTTTATGGCTTTATTTTAAGGAAATTATAAAGAGAAAAATTAGGAACTACCATCTGCCAAATAGAGTTATTTTCTTACATAAAGAACAAATATATGTTAATATGGGTTGAAAGTAGACTTTTTTGGAGGGATAGACTGAACAAATAGGTAACATAAATTTATGTAGTGGTGCATTCCAAAAAGCACAAGGAAAAAGTAGTTTATTTCTATTTAAATTACACTTGATCCTTTGGATACTTGTATTCTACAAATACTAGAAAATTTCAGATGTGCCATGTGACTTAATATTCACAGTGCTAGCATATGTCTAATCACTTAGTGAAAAACCATATTCAGGGAGAATATATAACTTGAACTTGATTTAGAGCTCATGAATTACAGACTTTGCATTTGAATGTGTGTCTTCAATGGCAATGTTTAGCACTAGGACATACAACTTGTCCAGTGTAAAATTTTTCATTGTTCTTTGAAAGTTGACATCCACCTGGGATGTAAGATTACATTTATCAATTTCCTTATCCAGAGACATTGAACCCTACTGTTCATGGACTTACCTAATTTTTGCTTCATTCAAAAAAAAAAGTTGGAAAAGAGAATTATAGCAAACAAAGTTAAAAACTTGGAAAACAGGCAATTCAGATATCATTTATTATATTATCATTTATTATATTATTTATATCAGGCAATTCAGATATCATTTATTTACTTCAAATTTTTATCTTGTTGTCCCTACCATGCTTCAGGTGTCATACATCTATCTTTATCTCCCATCATTTTTTTCTTAAATTGCTTAATGTGCTTACAGCTCCTGGATACCAGACCTTCTCTTTTCCCATCAACAGTCACTTAACAAAATACTGTGATATTTGCTAGGAATGTTTTTGTTCTTGTATATTCTTCAATGCTGTGTGTGTAATATTCTCTTTTGGAGATTTCCTTTTAATACAAAAAATCAACTGCAATCTGAATTAAAATGTGTAGGAGGTGCATTAAGAAACATGAAACATTTCACGTTTGTTTTAATTGAAATTTATCTTCTCTAAATGTCAGAAAAATGAGACAACAGAAAGCATCACATAACAGACAATCAAATGTTTCTATGATAAAATTTATAGGTATGGCATCATCTTTTTAGAGCCAAACCAATCAATCTGTGAGGGAAGCTCTTGTCCAAGACATAATACCGCATGTTAAGTCTTTGAAATTCTAAAGGTATTATTTTACAAATTCTTGTTTCTATTATGATTCGATTTAAGAAAATTTAAAACAAATAGAATATATGTTTTAAATAGTTGGCAAAGTTCTGATGAAAAATAAGTTATACTAATAATAACACCATTTTAACTATAATTCACACAAAGCATATATAATGTTATCCACACACATTTATGTATTTAACATGGTAACGACTAAATAAGACACCAGCTCATTGTCTCCATTTAAAAAAGTAAAGTTTACAATTATCACATTTACAATTATGAAAATTTTATAAATAACAATTTATAAAATGGAATCAAATTATAAATGTTATTTTCTTTATCTGAGCATACAGAATAATGGAATGAATGTTCTTAAATGATTATAAGCTTATTTTAGAATCTCATTTTTTTTATTAATTATTTGTTGAAATTCTATCCAGCAGGTATTTAGCACATACACCTGTTAGCCATCATCAGATAGCAACACAATGAAGAATAAGTATTCCTATGTTTGGAGTATTTCCAATTTATTGGAAAAAAAGGACTATAAATAAGTATAGTATAAAGAAATGTTAGGAACATGGTAAACCAAGAATAAGTAAAACTATATATCAGCACATTAAACAAAGCATGAATAAAATTATTTCTGATGAGATAGGGGAGCATAGTGTGATTTCATATAGGAAATAATGTTATGTGTTGCACTTAATATTGGCAAGAATAAAGAAGTGAGATGAAAAATTTAAGGATAAACAGTAGCCTTTTCAACAGACTGTGATTATTATTTTTTTGTTTGTCTAACTAGAGCAATGAAAAAATGCCTAATTTCATGTTATATTTGCCTTCTCCTGAACGTAAGAAGGAAGTCACTTGCATTTATCAAGTCAACATTTATTTGTTAAGCATTATTAAATCTCTATAAAACTTGACAGTGGCAGATAAAAGAGAAAATATCAAAATGTATTTTTGAGATTCACAAGAAATGAAGATGATGAGCAGTGTTGAGCCTCTGGATGTAAAACAAGGTAATTCCAAACTTACCATTGACTTTGCTATCTGATTTTGACAGGAATAAAAACACATGATTGCTGATGCCAACACAGAGATTCAGGATGGAGGTATAAATAAAAAGTGAGGAGGTTATGAATGTAGACAATTATTTTAAGAAAATTGACAGATAAGAAAAAAAAAGGTGATATTAATCACAGATCTAGAGTACTGGCAGTAGAATGCTCAGAAAAATCTATCTGTCTGAGTTGATAAAACACAAATGGATAAAATTAACTTACTTTTCAGAACACCATGTTAATATGAATGCAATGTTTTATATTTTTGTTTTTTCTGTAAATGTTTTGTGTTGAGGATTTTAAGTGTCTGTGATATAAAATAACGTTTTAAAACTCCATCTGCTCTGCAATGAGATTTTCTTAATCAATATCAAAGAGACAATGAAGAGCCAACCCTACACTGAAATGGAATGCTGTATGATTTGAAAAAGTAAACACTCTGTTAATAATAAAATATAGCACAGAAATTTTCAGTCCATAAGTGAAAATCCCTATCAGTTGTGATTAAAGAAGTGTATGCTCTCCCAAGAAGATTACTAAGCAAGAGCATAGTATTTTATTTCTCTTCATTTCAATTAACTTTCCTTTTGTATTTGAAGGAAAGCATGTAACTATTTGTATGTACTATACCTGATCTATTCTCATATTTTTTGGAAAAAATATATGCATATATATTTCTAAAATAAATAAGAATGGGTGATATCTAGTGTCTATCGAATGATGCTCACAAAGCTGGTAGTTCCTACTCTTTTGAAACCCTTGTGCACACCTACTTCAGTACTTAAGGTAGAATCCACTCCTTAGAAACACTGAGTGTTGTCTTTTGCTAACACATACTCTCTGTTTTTTAAAGTTGCATAAAATTGAGAGCTTACATTCGAATGACACTTAGCTCTCTCCCCTTCATTGTGTTATATAGATGGCATGTGTCTCTTCAACTGAATTTAAGTTTGTTTGTATAAATCAGGATTAGTAACCCAACTAGTCAAAATGGTATGTCTTAAATAGTATTGAAAGTTGCACATATGAAAAAGAATATGCCAAAGCTTATAGTTAGTTTGGTTTAGCCAGCAACACCTGACTAGGGAGGAGAGGCAGCTGTTACTGGAATGTACAAGAAAGAAATTATTTAATTTTCACAGTGAAAGAAGCAGAGAAATTTAGCTATGCAGCATGATTTTAATAGGTGGAAGCCAAGATGAAAAACATGCACCAAACTTTTTTTCTTAATTTGATTCACTTGGTTTCATAATGGCTATAACCAGTGAGAAAAATCAGATTATCAAGTGTGGTATTATTATTCAAATGAAATTGTATCTCCTTCAAAATGGGATACGGAAAGTTCAATATGCTACTATCTCATTAGATGGTGGTATTAGTCTAGCTATATACCTGTCTGAAATATATAACTAAAATTGACATTTGGATTTATTTAATATAAGATTTTAAGGGAAATTCCATCAAGGAAAAAATAAAACTTATAATGTGGCCATAATTGGTAATCATAGTTTTCTCTTCTTTAGTTGCACATTTCTTTGACTTTCCCTTCTGCCAGTATGTTAAGTAGACAGGTTATTTACTAGGTGAATAAATTCAAAACTTAATTTTTGACAAATCTTATCTCTTTGCATATTTTTCTTAATTAGATTGCTACAATTTTAATTTTCAATTAGAATGTGGAAATGTGGAATTGGAAAATGAGATGGCATGTTTGTCAATCTGCTGAGTTACAGATATTTTCCTCTTTGCCCTGCTTTGTACAGTGACTATACATTTCCTTCCTGGAAGATGAGATTAATCATCAGACCCGATACAGTGACTATGTTTGCTCTAAGTTTTTTTTAGTTTCTCCAGTCAAAATAAGCTCAGAATGGTAAAAGATAAATTTCAACTTCTAATTCAGAAGGACAGATTTATGACTGTATTCCTTATTTGAGATATTCCTCCCTTGGACAGTGAGAATTTTAAACCCTTTAAGCTCATTACCATTAGGACAAGAAACAAAATATATACGGTGGGTTATTGTTATGATAATGAGAAAATATTGCATTTTTATTCCTATATACCAAGATTTGTGAGTGCTATGCTATGTACTAGAGACATCTGCATGTTGTAGGTTGCCATCCCAATTTCAAGGTTTTTGTCAAACAAATAGATAGTGCCCAAGCTAAAAGAGCAGGCTATTTCATTTGTCTACCAAGCCAACTATATAGTGCTAAGGGGATCATAATGAAACCAGTACATCCCATATGTCTGAGTCTATTGTCCTTTTTGTATAAAATATTTCCTATTTGGAAGTGACTTATTGTGATTTATTACTACTAATTGATAAGTTATTCCAAAAGTCCATGAATAGTATCACTGACAGGAATATAATTAACAAAGTCTACCTCCTCTTGATATAAGGCTTTTACACTTCACACACCTGCTACCAGGTAGTGAGATGAGACTTCTGGAAAATGATACCATGTCAAAGGTATAGCTATGTCTATAACCACTACAGGTAATAAGTGCCAGAAACCAACCTATGTACACTCAGTTGCCCATCTTGTCCATCTGGTTAGTTATTAAGAGCATCCTCTGACATGTATGTGCTCTGGCAGACAGTAAGTAGGACATTATTATCTTCACATTTTTCACATGTTTATACCTTCTGATAAGTCTTTGCACTTATCTTCCCTAAACCTCTGTCACGTTTTTTTGTTTTATTCTTCCAATATCCCTGAACAGGTGGTCATGTTTGATCTCCTGTGATGGAGTCAGGATATATCCATGCCTAAAGCCAAATCTTCTTTCATAAGGAACTGACAACAAATTATTTCTAAATTCCGCCAACCAGGATTGTTTTTATTAGCCTTTCAGGGATTCTCCAAATCAGATTACAGTACAGAGCCTTTCCAGACATGTTCAAATCCATCATATGAACCAACTTGTGAACCAGGACTGTATTTTTTCATACCCGACTAACTTGAATTAGACAGTGCTGTGCGCCATTTGCATACCAGAAGAGTCATTCCAGATGAGATAAAGGAAAACCCTCTCTCTCTCTCTCTCTCTCTCTCTCTCTCTCTCTCTCTCTCTCTCTCTCTCTCTCTCTCTCTCTCTCTCTCTCTAACAGTGCCTAAGATAACTTAGGGACCGACTGAAATGACCTACTGAGACCACATTTGTGCTGCTGGCTTTTCTTTATCAAAGTTAGAGACCACCTGCCTACACTCCCCCTTCCTCAATTACTCTTTGCTTTAGAATATTAATTGTCTCCCAGGTTTGTTTGTCTTCTTTGGAATTCCAACAGGCCCTCGCCCTGTGTCCCTATAAATACCCCTTTCTTTTGTTAATAAAGTTGTCTCATGGTTCATACTTCCATTTGACCCCCGGCTGTGGCTGGGCAATCTCTTCTGGTCGATTCATTTCTCGTACCTTGCATCTGGTGGCCAGCAAGACAGTACATCTTGAGATGTAGATCTGAGATGGATGATAAGGGAGAAATCAAAGGATGCAATACTGTAGCTAGTTCATCAATGCTTGGTGGTCCAGTCACATATCACTTCTATTCTGTGGTAGACTGTTGTTATATATGTTTAGTTCTATGATCAGATCACAATCCATACATGATGGCCATTTTTTGATTGTAATAGTCACTTGCTAGCCCATGTAGCCAGTAGAGAGTTGCTTTAGAAATAGAGACAATTTATAAACACAGGAAAAGAGGACATTTCTAAAGTTTCTAATGCCCGGTGAGTGAAGAAGCTCCACTGTGTTTGTATGGACACTTATATTAACAATTGGATCTTCCGGATCACAAGTCAAAGATGGTAAGGAAAGTCGTAACATAGTCTTCATGTGATGTGTAGAACTTTTCTTTCTCAACCTCTAATCAGAATTGGTGACTATAGAAGTTAGTTGAAAAATGGAACAGGCCAGTGAATGTAATAGACATTACATGCACAGTTGATGCTGTTCTTTAAATTCAAAGACCAGTTCCTCTTTAATTTTCACAAGTGCATTCTCAACAAGTTTTTCTTCACATGAAAAGAGATATTCCAGTGTATCTAAACCATTAGAGTGTATACTCTTTTCTAGTGGTGCACATTCTTAAACTTCTGCAGAAATTCACTTTTCACTTTGCCTTTATGCAGAGAATACATGCTATCTCTGTCTGAAATACTTGTAGGAACTTTGAGATTCAACATCTTCAACCATAATATTAAACACACAGCATTATTTCTTTATAAAATGTGTTATTTACAATACTGTTACAATAAGAAAAAATATATTGTATATATTTCCCCAGCCATCATTATTCTACGTGACATGGTTCCAATCATTTTCCATCAGTATCTCTGTCTTAAGAAACTGAGAGAAGGTCATGGTTTTAATTTCTGTTTCTCTCTGTGTAATCTCTCTAGCATGCCAGAAGAACCAGGTGAACTGTATAATCTGTACACTTGCCATTGTTTTAGTAAATAAATATCTTAAATATTTGACCTCTTAATATTTTTTCCTTAATTTGTATTTTACTGTGTGTTACCACTAGAAACAATTGATTGCACATGATTCCTTCCGTTATTTTTATGTGTGTTACCACTAGAAACGATTGATTGCACATGATTCCTTCCATTATTTTTATGTGCTCAAATCCCTCCTGGAAATATGAACATAATATAATATATATTGTATAGATATATAAGTGTAAGTGAGTATATATATGTACATCTATGTATCTGTCTGTAGGTATGAACACATTATGAACATAGATAATCTCCTACCTAATTTCAAAATCTAATTTTGAAATTGATTTCTAACTATACTGCTGATATTAATCATTGTGTCAGTCAACATCCCCAAAGAAAAGACTTGGCACTTTTGATACTTTGAAAATGATCTATTTACAAAGTAACTATTTGTAAAAGTGAAAGTTTGAGAGAAATTTAAAGGACAGAGCTATAATTTAGATCAGCTATGTTACCTTATCATCTCCATGACCAGAGAGTGTAGCCATTATCAGACACAAAATAATGCAATTGCATAGAGGAAGCAGGGGAAGTGATAACACTTAAAACACACAGCAAATCTAAGCTAATCTTTGAGGATGGAACCAGGTTTAAAAAAAAAAAAAAACAACCTAATTTTATTTTTCCTCTAATTTCTTGTGAAAATACCATAACAGGCATGCCCAGTAGGACAGCAGGAATCTTTTATGAAAGCCATGCAGATCACTTTTATGAGCTAAATATAAAGTGTAGAAAAGTGAATAGTGAATCTTGGGTCACATAAAATATATTTTATAATTTTATACTGTATATACTGTTACCTGATTGCTTAGAGTTCAAATAGTTTTAGTGAGTATTCAATGTAGTTGATGATAAAAGGATGGAAAAATGATAGCACACAAACATGTATGTTTGATGACATGAATGTGATTTTGTGCCATATTTCAGTCTTAAATTACTGTTTCTATTTTGTTTCTCTCCATTAGTACCGTTATGTTCTCTGTTTATATTGCTGACAGTGAATCCTGACTTTATTATTTCAATCTTTCTTTTTACATCTGCTTTTCTTGGATAAAAAGGATAACTGAGAAATAAAGAATTATTAGTGAATGTGATAAAAAAAAGAATCCAACATCTAGCAAAAAAAAAAATTACATACATTGGAAATATCAAGGACAGATGTTTGTGGGTCACTGAGCCCACATCTCTACAGTTGGTCTCAAATAACACTCATTTATTCTAGAGGAACTTCTGCATTCTCATATCGCCCACTGGTGGTCACCAGATGGAGAAAGACTTGCCTTTTTGATGATAAATGATTCATTGGTGCCTAACATGGTTGTGCCTCGGTTTACTGGAGCATTGTATCCCAAAGGAAAGCAGTATCCATACCCTAAGGTAAGCAGTGCAAAAGTACTACTTTGTTCCTCTCTCACTGCACCAGTGACTTGATTGATGTTATTTATTGTCTTTGGAGATAAAAGGTTTCCTTACTTTTTGAGAGACTCATCATTTAGAGTTTGCTTTAGTCTGTACACTGCTCGGGTAGGAAGGGTTAGAGCTGAGTCAGGGGTGGCACCTTTCCCTCCAGCTGTGTTTATTCACTCTTAATGCTCTCATTTTTTTCCCTCTCACCTTCCCAGCTGAAAAGAGGGTGAGAAGAGATAAAGAGCAGAATTGATGCCAAGACAAAGGTTTCTCCAATGTAAATTCTATGTGTTCCTATTTGCTGTACTCTGTTTTTAATAGGTGATTTGAGGAATGAAAAAGTCACGTGGTCAAATAAGTTAGAAATTGTTTTAAAAAATCTAGCTTTCTGAAATGAAAATATAAATCTAGTTTCTTTCGGATGATTTCTTAGATTGCTTACACTTTATGTTAATACGCAGTATAAATCTCTTAGAAAACGTTGACTGAGCATAAAGAATCACCAATAAGGAGTAGGCCAAGCATAAAAAATTCACTAGTATTAGTATTAACATCAGTATTATTTTGGCAGTGCAAACTCTGGAACATATTTTATAAAATGCTTGGGTAGAACCATAGGCAGCCTTAGCTAAGATAGATGGAATTGTTTCATCAAGTGTGACAAATGTGAAAATCCTGCCCAGATAGCAAAACTATTTCCAAATGTTGTGTGAGTCTCCTGAGAGCAAGTTATAAAAGCATCTGAAGGGTGCTAATAAATATTAGCTATTATTTTTAATTATAAATTCTTTTTTAAAAATTCACACCACCATGTTGATATTGCTAAGAAAAAAAAAGCTCATGAATGAATACCTTGTGCATAATCATGTCAAGTTGTCCTATAGGAAACTTTTAAAATGCCACTTTTAGGTTTTATTTGGATAAAAAAAAATACTGCTAACTTCATCTGGAAGCTGTTTTTAAACCATGCATTTAATGAGTTGTACTTTATGTTTCCAAGCATAATCACTTGTACCTTTAAAAGTATGCATTCCATAACGGGGCAAAGTAATAGACAAATTGCCCATCAATAATATTCTGGGCTAGGAAGACATGACAAGGTGGGATAAGGTCATGCCCACCTTCCATATTTTATCCAAGGAAGGGGAAAAGGCTTGACTATGAGAAGAGTGTCTCCTCAGTGAGATCCTACACAGCTTTCTTTCTCCCATGCTGTCTTCCTCCCACAGGTTTTAGAAGAAAATGACTGATTGATAGATAAGGAGAGCTGAATTAGGAGGAATCTGATTTCATGATTTTGAATCACTGTTTTTAGGATCTTTCTTGGGCATTGATTAGAAAGCACATATACGCAGTGCATTTCCAGAGGAAATGACAATTTGGCCTAACAATAAATTAATCATATTCACTGAGAGTTTCATTATGCTGAAAGAAAAGCACTTAAAACTTCTCAACACAGATTTAATGATGCCTTAAGGATGACAGTTTGTGTCTTCACAGCCTACCTGCAACTCTTTTTTGCAGAGAAAGACTGAAATGACTTCCAAATATATTATTCTCACATCATTTAATTGACTTATGATAATGAAAGTTCACCTGACAACTTAAGTACACAATAAATCAATGTCATAATGTGAAACACAAATGAATGGAAAGATATTCAGACACATACAACTGACCAGTTTGAGCTCTGGTCAGAGGAAATAAAATCAGCCCAAGGAAGGGCACAACTTTTTATAATTCTTTTTCCAAGAGGATTGACATCATGTGTCTCACATATAAAAGCCATACGTGATAGTTGTCTCTTTAAAGTCCTTATCAGTTATGGACTCTTACTGTTTCGACTTTATTTTAGCAAGGCATAGGCAAACGCATGTGCAAAATAAAAATGTCCGAGGAAATTGAAATATGTCAGCAGTAATTCAGAAGATACTAGGTTGACATACCTACACATTGCTAAATTTAATAAGCTAATTATTTTTCACATTTCCTCACAGTGATGTTAAAGATTATTAACTGTGCAAATCATGTGTGTTCCTAGTGTGCTTTATGTTTTCAGAGACTTTTCCCTTTATTTTTTTCCTCTGGTCCTTTTCAAAATTGCTTCTATTTCACAAATGGATAAATTGAATTTCTAAAAGGTTAAGTGCTTTTACAAAAGTCACAGTTATTTTAAGAAGAGGGAAATAACTCAAATTTATTGATTCTGTCCCTTTCTATGAAACTACCAGAGGTTAAGTTGTATCTCTGAAGATGTCTCTGGAATCAAAATATCTTTTTACAGTTAACAAATACATGAGGTTCTATTTGCTGCCAATGATTTAGGTCTATACAGGAGGCACTATTAGACAGACTCGCATAAATATGAAATATATGGTGAAGGTCCCATGTGTGCATTAGTGATGATCACTGGGGAATAATGAAAATAAAGATAAATCAGATATCCTAATTGTCACAACTGAAAGAAAAAAAAATTCCTAGTCCTCAGGCACTTGCCCCTGGTATTATCTGCCAGATACTCATAGAAACTAAGTCAGGACTTCATCCTTTTTCTCAAAATAAATTTCAGTGTCATTCTGGGTAAATTTCTTGATTTGTCAAAAACCTCTTTTTTTTACTCTGATTTCTTTAAAAATATTAGTTATTTCTTTGAGTACCAAATGTTTTATTTGAATTTGCTCTTACTTATGCAATAAACTTTCAAAAAGTGGCATTTTAGATAGGCAGGGAGTTCATATTGAATTGTGCTTCAAATTAAACTAGATTAAAATGAGTATAGCAAACACCCAATGTGGTCAGATTTACTAATGAAATACTTACACTAAACAAATATATTTGTATTTTACTTAATTCAGCATGATTCAGAACTCATAAAATACCCTATCATTAGCAATTCAGCAAAAAAGAGCTATGCAGTTCTATCTCAGTAACCTCAGGTTAATCTTCTTAATTAAAACATTATCTCGCTTAATGACAATTTAGTTGCCAGTAAAATAAGGTTAATTATTACTGAGGCTTGTGTTTCAGAATCATAGAGGAAGGATTCGGTGGATTTTCAGTCTTTGTAGCAAATGTGACTGTAAAAAGCAAATAGATGAACTCCAATTTACATACTATTGAAACAATTTGAATATTAAAATGTACAAATAAACTTGCGATGTGCACTTAATTTAAAAACCCTATGAAAAGATACAAATCAATTAAAATTAACAAAGGTTTGGCAGTTGAATTCCTGAAATATCCTGGCGTGCTTGAGTTGTTTACCTTGTGTGTATCATCACCACGTTTGGAAACAACTTTTAATTTTCCAAATAGAAGTCAAGTGAGTTATTAGGGATCCTGTGCAGGCACAAGTTTGCTCAGCAATGCTGAGTGAAAGATACAGAGATTTGCCATCTATTCTTAACCTCATCCATGTCATGTAGCTTTCCCCATTATCAACACCCCCACCAGACTCCTGCATTTGGCACAATTCATTGAGCTATGTTGACAAGTCATTGTCACCTAGAGTCCATAGTTTACATTGCACGTTACTCTCAGTATTGCATATTCTGTGGGTTTGATAACCATGTAGTGATATAAATCCATCATTATGGTTTCCTACAGAATATTTTCACTACCCTCAGATCCTCTGTGCTTTACCCATTGATCCCGCCTCTTCCTCCCCTTTCTGGTAGTCATTTTAAATAACCAGCAAATCAATTGTTAAAGACCTGTTATCATCCGTTATACAAGCCTTGATTTTTTCTGTGTATCGATAACCAATTCTTATACTACATTTTTCCTTGTCATCAGATTTTTCATTCTTTTTACATTTTTGTCTGGTCTTTTAATTAAACTCACTTTCAATTCCCTTGTCCTTTGCATATATGAGCCATGCTATAATACTCTCTAGAATCAAAATGAGCCACAAATGATCAGCTAATTCTATGAATCATTTATTTAGGTGAGTGTGCTTATATTCAGTCATTTAAGCTGCTTGAGAGGTGCTGGTGAAAGTTCACATTTCTATCCCCAAACAACTTATAGTAAATTCAGGGAAAAAATTGGAGGTGATAGCCTGGAAATGAAATGAAGCAAAATGATAGGAATTAAGAATCTCCTGGACTTAAATACTGACTCCATTTTATTGAATATTTTAAGTATACAATTTGCTTAGTCTCCATTTTCATTAGAAAACAGTTACAATTATGTCTTAGTACTTTAGCAGAAACATTTCATAAGCTATGCAATAACCTTGATACACACTATGAGCCAGGAACTTATTGACTGTTACACAGGTTAGTTATTATTTCATAACTTTTTTATTTACTAAACTCAAATTATATGTCTTTTACATTGTCTTCTATTCTTCATGATAAAGACAATCTGCTCCATGACCCACCTCTAAAGGGTTACTCATACCCTATCTCATAATCTTTAAATGTTCAAAGAAAACTTAGGGTGATTAACGCCAAATGATAGGTTAGATGTTACAGAATTTCAAGTATGTGACACTGAACTTGTGAAAGTTTTCATTTTCTTTCTTTTTCCAATTTGATTAGCCAAACTTTCTGCTCATTCCATTTCCCATGCTATAATATGCATAACAGCTTAATCTACTAGCTGTTTTGTACAACCAGTCCTCTGGTGTCATTCTCAGGAGAGAACATCGTAACATTGCCTAATGATTAAAGTCATCATGATTTTCTATCACCTTTAATTGTCTAACTAAAATACTTGAGAGGTAGCAATCTACAAAAACAATTGGAAGCAATCAGGTTGTTTAATATTAAAATCATTTCTACTTCAGAGAAATTAAACTTTCTTACCCATTCTAATACAAAATTGTAAAAGAATAAAAATGCATTTTTTGTTCTCAATATATCCTAATGCTTAATGTATTTTGCATAACAACTTTCATTTTCTCAAAGGCAGGTCAAGTGAACCCCACAATCAAATTATATGTTGTAAACCTATATGGGCCAACTCATACTTTGGAACTCATGCCACCTGAAAGCTTTAAATCAAGGTATGCAATTTCTATTTCACTTTACTTATAAATAGATATTTTAACTCCAATTATCATTCTGTTTCAATTTAGAGAGAGATGTGATCAGCTCCACAAATCCACTTGAAAATAAAACTGAGGTTGCCTCCATTAGTGAAGGAACGAACTCATCTGGGTCTCTTGTTCCTAGGAAGCATTTAAAGTTTCAAGGTGATTAGCAGCACAACAAAATGACTAAATTTACTTGATATGGAAAATTAGACATTTTTATAGGCCATGTTATGGAGAGATTAGAATAAGGGATAATTAATTTCCTATCAAATTTTCTTCCTAAAAAGTCTCTCCACTTATTAAATTATCTTCTTTATAAAATACAATATCCCTAAAGTTTGTGTAGTTGTCTCAAATTTCCCCCACACCTTGCAAGGATTATTAGATTTTTTTTTCCTCCAAGCACAAAAGTTAATGTGAGATTTTGTTTTAAGTTATCCTAAATAAGCCTTCATATTTAAATAGCTAGTGTTGAGTTTGTGACAGTTTAATTTTATTACTAGCAAACCTCCATTAGTGAGCACCTAAGCAGAGAATCATATGGATCATTTCAAGGGTGATTCACTCAAAAACTCAACCATTTGAAAATTATTAACAGTTGTGGAGATGGGATAGATAGCTGATTTTGGAAAAGTTGTTTCGCACTATAATTATATGTCCAAAATTTGTTTTGATGGTGTCCATAGTCAATGCAGGATAAAAGATGCAAATAAAAATCTCATTTGTTACACTTGTTCCATTGTGAAATTTGACAAATTTTGCAAAATTAAGGGTTTTCACAAATAGCATAGACTGTGGGGTATGAGAGTTTTTTTCTGCTTAAAAACAGTAATAATAATTTATGAAATGGTAACTCTGGAAGGGCACCTCTTTATCTCATATAAACTCTTTATATTAGTAGAAGAGGTGAGACTCAGAAAGAAAGAAGTCATTGAGATAAAAATCTCAGAATTAGTTGGTAAAAGATACAGAAAATAAGAGCATTTCATTAAGTTTCGGTGAAATACTTCAAAAGTCCATCCTATTGGTTGTATAATGTAGCAAGGTTGACAACTCACATAGAAACAATATATTTCTGAGCTCAGTTTACCAACCGTCAATGATTTAGTTAGAAATGAAGCAATTGTGAAAACATTGATATATTTTATGATTATTAGCTCTAATAGTTTTCATATGATTTGTTTAGTGCTCTGAACTTATAGGAAAAGACACTAGAGTAAGAACGGATTTTTGAGTCGGATTTCTACCACCATTCATTTTGTAATCTTTTCGGTGGGTGAAGATACCTTAATCCCTAACTTTAAATAATTTCTAACTTTTACTGTGTTCAAAAAATCTTTGCATGAGACATCAATTTTATAATAGCCAGGTTCCTTTCTAATGTGTTAGATATTCCAGACATTGGTATTGTTACCAAAGAGGATTTCTGTTGAATTCACTCTTAGAATATAGTAGAGATTATTTTTAAGACAAAATTATTAAGTCATCATTTGCCAGAATGCTAGCTAAGTATGAGTTCTTTGATATTTAAGATAGAAACTAATAGAGCTAATAGTACATTGTACAACAATATTATATATCCTTATATGTTGTAAGTCCAGTACTTAGAATAACATACTGGATACCACAGAGAGTAAGAAAGAATCCTATGAAGAAAAGCCCAAACATAATGTAAATATGTTAGTTTAGCAACATAGTTGGTCTACAGTTTGTGAAAAATCATGTAACACTCTAATCAATATACATAATTTTTCTACTGCCTCATCCTCTTAGTTAAATGCCAAACGTTCTTTCTGCAATAAAACCAAAGTACACTCCATACTTTTTTCCTTATAATTACAAATTCAAGTGTTTTATTTTTTGTTATTTAATGAAATGGTTTATTATATTAATCATTTTATTGTATTTTATTATTTTAATTTAATTATAAGTATATTATTTATTATTTCAATAATTTTAGATTTATTATTTAATTGATGTAGCATTGTATTACAACATACACATTTCAAGAGTGCAACATTAAATATCAGTATGTATATATACTGCATTTAGATTAGCAAAAACTTCCAACTCTTTCATTTGTCATGTAATTAACACTTTTTTTTTCTGATTTAACCATCCATTATCCCCATTTTTTTCTTTTTTGCTAAAACACTAAAGACCAAAAATGTTTCACAGCTAGTATTTTAAAATATTTTCTTCAGTGTAACAGAAGTACTTCTCATTACTTTGTTTGCAGTGAAAACTTTAGTATATGTCACAGAAAAGGATAATCAATGAATTGTATGTCATGAGCATTTAGCCACTCTGTGCATAGGAATTACTTAGATAGTCTCAGGTTATAAACATGAACAAAATAGAGAAAAGCAAGTGAATCAAAGAAAACTGTGTTCATGAAACTGCATATTAGATAGGAATTATCTGTTCTTTCCCCATCTTTGGTTTAGGATTGTTAATATCTCATAGTTAGTACTTTGATCATTGAGAAATTTTCAAGAAAACTATCATGTCCTTACTAGTTAAATAAATGCTTAAGATCTAAAAGGCTAAATCATGTTTCATAGTTTATTGGTCAAGTGAAAGTCTAACAGATGGCACACTCAAGAAGTGCAACAAGCATGTAATTATATAAAGGAATATTTAAAAAGGAATGGGCACAAAAGATTAAGATGCTGGTACATGGGTGACAGGGTGATGGGAGAAACCTGGGACTGACAATGATGTAAAAAATAAATAAACAAACAAATAAATAAAAAGATATGGCAGGATTACAGGAAAACTCACATTGACGGAAAAGGAACATGAGTTTGTAATAGCAGGAAACAACTGCTGCTTCAGAACTGGAGAAGCAAAAAGGGAAGACTCACTTAAGAAGCCTAAAGAGGAGCGGAGCTGGAAAGCTTAATGGACAAGTAGAACAGATCCTGTACTCAGTCACCGCCAAACCACAGGAAGTGGTTTCTGGGAATAATACCCTGAACTCTTGGTCCTCTCAAGCCTTAAGTCCCTGCAGAGGCCATCTAATGGCAAGACCACCGCACCCTAGAGAATGCAGAAAGTTGTAGAGGGCAAGTATGAATGGATGTAGTGAATGAAAGACATTCAACAACGATAACAATTATGTTTGTCTTAGGAAATTTATTAGTTTTAGCGCTTTGAGGATGTGCTGGAGTTGTCAAGAGGAACACACGATGATTTTTCTGAAACCACATCAGAGCTGTAATATTTTTCTTTCTGTACCTTGTTCTGTCTCTTGTCTCTATGGTTATGTTTGTGTGCACATGTGTGTCATTCAGTCTCTGTCTCTACAAACACACACATACACACATATACAACACATATACGATTACTCTACATATATTCATGCTCCCCCTGAAAACTTGACATATATTTCTTATGTATGTTTTGAATCACATGCCTGGTAGTGCTTTAAAATCATTGCCTTATTGTACTTTGGATCTTAGGCTTACATTAACACCTGCTTTATGTAAAAGCATTCTCTTTTATATATATATATGCACATATATAAATTTGTAAGCAACAAAATATATATTGCCTATAGTATATAGTATATATAATATGATATATATTCATATATGTATACATATACATATATATAAAACATCATTGTATTACCCAGGGTTCTTCCTCCACCTTATGACTTGTGAACCTTCATCTTGGTCTTCTGGTGCTCCTCCCTTCCCTGATTTCTCCCTCCTCCCTCACCCTGTATAGCTGCTTGCCCCAGTTCTGTCATTAGCTTACATTGACTTTTTCTTGGCCTTTTATTTTATATCCCATTTGTAGATAAGACTATATGGTTTCTTTTTCTTTCTGGCTTATTTATGCTAATATGATTCCCTCTAGGTCCATCCTTCTCACCACAAATGTTTCATATTTGTAGTTCTGATTGCAGAAAAATGTTCCATTGTGTAAATACATAACATCTTTTTCAACAATTCATCAGTTTTGGGTCATTTGAGTTGTTTCCATATTCTGGCTATTATGAATAGTGCTGTGATGAAAATCCAAGTACAGGTATCTTTTTTAATGTGTTTTGGTGTCCATTAGGTAGATTCTCAGAAGTGGGATTGCTGAATCACTGGAAGTTCCACTTTTAATAGCTTGAGGGTCCTCCATACAGCTTTCCATAGTGACTTGACCAGTTTGCTTTCCCAACAGCTGTATAAAATTGTTCCTTTCTCTCCACATCCATACCAGCACTTATTGTTGACTGTTTTTTTGATATGGGTCATTCTTACTGATGTGAAATGGTACTATATTGTGGTTTTGCATTTCATTTCCCTGATTATTAGTGATGTTGAGCATTTTTTCATATGCCTATTGACCATTTGTTTTTTTCTTTTGTTTTTGTTTTTGAGACTAGGTCTCACTATGTTGCCCTGGGTTGTCTCAAACCTGTGGACTCAAGTGATCCCTAGTCTCAGTCTCCCAGGTCATTGGGATTACAGGTGCATGTTACCACACCAAGCCCAATTGGCCATTTGTATTTTTTCTTTGAAGAAGTGTCTTTTTAGTTCTCTTCCCATTTTTGACTGGACTTTTTGCTTTGTTTTTGATAGATTGTATGAATTCTTTGTGGATCTTTGTTATCAGACCCTTCTCACTTGTGTGGAGGGCAAAAATGTTTCCCATTTGGTTGGGTTTCTTTTTGTTTTTGGGCATTCTCTCTTTTGCTTTACAGAAGCTTTTTAATTAGATGTAGTCCCAGATGTTTCTGTTTTCTTTCATATTTTAGCATTGGTAGATGTGTCCTGAGAGGGATTTCTGACATCTTAGAATATTTTACCCATATTTTCCTCCATGTAGTTTATGATTTCAGGTCTTATATCCAAGTCTTCTATCCATTTTGAGTTGGTTTTTGTACTTGGTGTGAGGGAGTTGTCTAAGTTCATTTCTTTGCATGGAGTGTTCCAGTTTTCCCATCACCATTATTAAAGAGGCTGTCCTTGTTCCAATGTATGTTTTATGTCCCTTTGTTAAAAATTAATTGACCATAGATGTGTAGTTTTATTTCTGGGCACTCAATTCTGATCCATTGGTCTGATTGTCTGTTTTTGTTCCAGTACCATGCTGTGTTAATTATTATGGCTTTGCAGTATAATTTGAAGTTTGAATTGTAATACTTCTGTTCTCTCTTCATTTGTTCAGTAGGGTTTTGTATATTTGGGGTCATTTGTTATTCCATATGTTTTGTTGTCTCTATTTGAACAATATCATTGGAATTTGTATTGGGATTGCATTAAACCTATATATTGTTTTCACTACTATGGCCATTTTGCTACTGTTAATTATTCCTATCCATGAGCAGGGACTGGCTTTCCGTTTTTTTCACAGTATTAAAAAAAATTCTAGATCTAACTCAAATTTGTCTTGATTATTAAAATTTCATCTTTATATGTTTATAAATATTTTTGGTGATGGCACTAGATGAAATAGTCCTATATTTACTCATGTCACTATTTCCATAAATTCTAAGCAATACTTAATTGTTTCTATTGTATGCATATAAATGTTATAAATTAATTTACTAGTAATATACCTTCTCTGTGCCCAGTTATGGGCATCAGATATTTTATCTTATTTTTGGAGTTTATTTTGTGTTTATAGAAAAACAAATTCTAGCATCTGCATTACTATTTCATTTTTAACAGGATACCAAATAATTAAATATTTTATCATAGTTTGCATGTTTATTTGTTTTAGGGTATTGGCAAATATGTACTCTATTTTGTTATTATCTTAAGGCCATTTGTGCAATGGTAACTAATAAGTGAAACATTTCAATTGTTCAGCAATAAGTAATGTTTATTTTTTACTGTTCCTTGTATTTTTTTGCTATGCCTGAACTTTATATGTGATATATCTTGGACTTTTCTTTAATAAACATGGTGACAATAAGAGTAAATGAATGTACATTGCATCCCTATATAGTGAGGACAGTTAGTAACATATCTAGAAAGATGTACTCTTATAAACTGCATTCTTTGAAATTTTTTGAATTTGAACTGTTAAATCATGTGTTTTAACTTACTATTTATTTTGTTGGTTGGTCAGTTTTTGTGTATGTATTCACAGCAAGTAGTATTATCAGTCCCCAAGCTCTTTTCATCTTTCAGTAGAATTCTCCTTAAATCATTACTAATATTTCAGTCAAAAACTAAATATATTTCAATAAATCTATATGATGCTAAAAAGCAATTAAATTAATAAGATAGACTAAAGAAAATCAGAATTTCTTTGCAAACTCCTTCCTGAATATCCCTACATTATAAACGCTGTTTGTCATTCAGCAAAAGCTAAGCAAATTCAGATTATAAATAGAGTTTTCTCTCAAAACTGTATAAGTTCATACTCTTATCTTTATTTAAATTATGGTTTGTGTTGATTCTTTAGAATGTAGCATGGTAGGAACTAAGATAATGCCCTTCTTGAATATCAGACTCAGCAGGAGTTAGACAATTTTTCTCATCTTAATGGGAAGGCACATTTTGCAAATTGTTAAGCTGTGAGAGAGGCACTGAAAGTCTTCAGTGCATTTATTGGAAAATTTAGGTATGAATATTAAAATATATAGTGAAGTTCTAGCTGTAAGATTTGTTGTGATAGTGAATTATGCAGATTTTCCCACAAACTAGGCCATAGTTGCTTTGTTTTGTGACAGTGTTATCCTTTGTGTTCAGACTTCTCTAGACTAAAGACTAAAGGTAGTGGTTTATCTTTGATTTTTCTTTATTCTAATATTATTTTATCTTTATCTTACTAATATTATTTTACTTATTTGAAATATTCTTTTATTCATCCACCCGTGTGACCCTCTATTCTCAACCTGTACCATATAAGTGATATTATTTTGCCCATCCCTTTCTGTGAATAACTCTGCCTTATTTTACCTTGGCCTTCACTGAAGTTTGTATAGTCTATATCTCTTGTTTGACCAAAGGATATATATGTCTTCCAAGAAAACTTAACTCATAAAGTCCTCTGCTCACAAATGTAGATGTGAGTCCTAGGATTTTCTAAAGTTGCACTAATGTTAGAGATATAAGACTTATGTTGCTGAATTTCTAATTCAGGTGTATCAAAGGGTAGTAAATGGCCTTTGTTAAAAACAATGCGCAATTATTAGAAATCTTTGGAGAATACTAGCCATGATGGACATGAAGTTATCAAAATAATTTTAGGGGCAGAATTCCTGAATTGTTGGAGAAGAGTGAATTCAGAGTAACTATACACTATAAAGATTGTATTGCGAATAGATAATAGCAATTGGATAGGAAGCAAATGACAGATATGACTTCTAATATACCTGTCTGCTGGTGATGTTGGGGCCTTCATTCCACATGCCCTTGTGAACAATTAGATCTCTTGTGCCACACCACCCAGCTAGTAGAAAGTCTCTCTTGGCTTGAGTACAATCCCTCTAACCTGCTTGTCTCTGTCTCTGTGGCTCAAGAGGACCAGATCCTCGAGGACTTCCTGGGTAATACAGAGCCATGGAGACAAGGAACAAGCAGGAAAGTCAGTTATAAGGAAGGGATACTTCTGCTGGCAACTGGTTGTGGGACACCAGATCTAATGTGTTCATGAGATGGAGTTCCAGAAAGACCACCACATCTGCAGCAGGCAGGCCAAGGAGTGTGACAATTCCAGGTAAGGGCATTTCCTTAATTCATCATTAATAGGAAGCTTGACTCTTTTAGCACACTAAATAAATATGAATCATAGGGAGATGTGCACCAGGGATCCTGGTACAAGGGAAAAAGAATACAGGATGTGAAATAATGAATGATTGTAGCTTTCCTTCCTTCTTGTGTGTTTAGGTCTAGGTCACCATGGATACTTGCAATTTTTTGGAGGGGAAATATGAGAGCTTTATAATTACCCATGATAGACTATACAAATTCAGTTTTAGGAAGAACTCTCAGCCATCTGATTTATATATATATATATATATATATATATATATACATATATATTATACAACTACAATATATAACTACATATGATATATAATAGGTATTATATTTACTCTCGATCTTCTGATTTATATATTATTATATATGGGAATGTATATATATCTAGACATAGGCAAACAATATATATGTGTATGTAGGTATGCATATATATGTATACACACACACTAAGATTTCTCATGAGACTAACTTTTGTTTATAAGAATAAGATGCAGAATATAAAATATATAAATTAAATTAATCACATTACCTAATCAAAAAGAATCATAAATAACTTGATTATAAATTAATGATTTTCAAACTAATTTTTCACCTAGGTTAATGTTCTTCTAAAACCATCGTGCAACAGATTTCCATTGATAGAATTTTTAAATGTTTTCACTTATGAAATCCTTTTCAAAATTGGATTTTCTATCAGAGGCAATAAATATATTGTGTTAATATCTGTAAAGACATCACAAAGACATTGCAACATTCAACTTGAGGACTGCTTTACAAGGGAAAATGATTGAAACACTGGTTTATTGTTTCTCTATTTTTTTATTTTAAAATCATCCATCTTTAGCTTGTCATCTCATTGGCATAAAATATATTACTTACTTTAGTTAATTGAAGTAAATTTCCAGTTGGTTTGAAAATCTCCTATATGCAAGTTCTGTCTAGATTTTTCCATGAATGTGACCTCCCTGATTTTGCAGTCTTTTTGATCAGTTGTTTACAATAAGCAAAAAAATTGTCATTTTTTGAACAACATATATATCAATTGACAACATCAATATATGTGTCATAACTCAGCATTTATTTTCCAGACTGATAGTGGTAGCTACTCTCATTTGTCTCCAGGTTAAATCCTCTAAATAAATAAATCAGTTCAAGTTCAATACCTATATCACTCCATTTTAATATTTATACTGCAAAACATGATAATATATGTAAAATCAGTCACTTTTTACACCTGAAAGTCACTGGACATAATCATTTACCAAATTTCAAGACCCATTGATTTGGCCAAATATTAATCCTAAACCAATGTTGCATGTTACATTCAATTATGTCTTGTGGACTCTTTTTAAGATTGTCAGTCATATTATGAATTCACTGAGTTTCTAGGCAATTTCCTAATGAGACTCAGCTGGTTATGAAAGCTGCCAGATGTCTTGAAGAGATTGTTGAAGAAACTATTGCAAGCTTTACTCTATGATGAGTATACTTCCCTTTTACTGACAGTTTCACTAGGATGGGCTAAAGGGTTTTCTAGAAAACTCACTAATGCTAAAAATGTAAGGCTCCTGTAGCTGAATGTCTAACTTAGATGCGTTTAGGAAGTGATTTGTATCTGAAGGTTTTTGTTCCCTGTAGGTGATATTTTCCTGAGTTATATAAATACTGGATGAATTAATTTTAAGGTAATATTCAAGTAATTTCAGCACTCTTGAAGTCATTTTCCCAAGTCATCTGTTCTGCAATTAATCAAAATTATTACAGGTGATTTATAGCATGAATTAAGTTGATATTTATGAATGCATTTTGTTTGTGTATATGGGTATGTGTGTGTGATCTGTTATGTAAATTTCCAAACATAGATTCTACAATGAAAAAAATACATAATTATATAAACAAACAGAACAAAGTATACACATTATTTTCTAATTCACAACCAATCTGTAAACATCAAAATCCCCACTAAATAGAGTCCTCACTGTCACAATAATTCAGTACTTCTTCATTTCTCTCAATACAATTACCTAATTATTTTATTATCTCAAATAAATCAGGTAAAAAACATTCTTCAAAATATTATGAATTAAAGATTGGTACTAATTAGTTCTGGACCAAAAAATAATAATGTATAGCTTTGTATTTCAAGTTTCCAAAAATAAAGTGAAATAAGATGGAGATCCTGTGATTATTAAGCCTAGAACAAGTTCTGATAATTAATTTATTATCAGTTAGAGTTTTAAAAAATAAAAATGTAGCTTAGAAAATATATATTTATTTTACATGTTAATATTAATCAATAGGATGTAACAGATAATTCATAAATGTGTGGCATCTTAATTATTTTTTATTTTTCCAGGGAGGATTTCCTTTGTGAAAAATAATTTACTTTATGATTTCTTCTTGAATTTTCTCTGCATGTAGATGTGTCTTTATATGAATATAAGTAATATATTTATATATATGTATTATATTTACAGATGTATTATATTTATAGTTGCTATCATTTAAAAAACAGAAATGCATCTATTAATAAATAAGAACCAATATGATGTAGCATTCATAGTGTTTAATTTATTCTTACATAAAATAAAAAATGTTTATTATTGTTTTCTATAAAAGTTCAGTGATTTAAAAGGTAAATTTCAATTTTTTTCTTCACATCAGAGAATACTATATCACTATGGTTAAATGGGTAAGCAATACCAAGACGGTGGTCAGATGGTTAAACCGACCTCAGAACATCTCCATCCTCACAGTCTGTGAGACTACTACTGGTGCTTGCAGTCGAGTGAGTATAATTTATTTCTCTTTTATGTTTTAAATTAAATAGTTTATAGTACTTCTTAAAGGGAAATCAAACAGTTCTTTTTACAAAGACAAATATTTACACTTTCAAAAGTATTGAGAAAATAGCCATTCTATTAGAAATGTATATTATATGTATGTATATATGTATGTATAGTTATATAGATATTAATCTATAAAGTTTTCAAGCTTTGAGTAGGAAATATAGATGTTTAAGAAAATGAAAACAAACTTAAAGAAAAAAATCTTTTATCAGTGGATTTTTATATAGTATAAATAGTAGTCCAAGCCATAATATTTTTGTTTTCATATATGTGTTTTAATTCCTCATTTTGACTTTGAACTACTTGAAAATATTGTTTCTTTCCTGCTTTTAAAACATTTCCCCAAACCCCTGACTTCCTCTATAGTTGAGATTAGTTTTCTAAAATAAGATCTGTTTCTGTTCCTAAAATAACTGAAAAAAAAAAAAAAACCAAAAATAATTGCTTTGTGAATGACTGTGTTTTGAAAGCCGATGTATTTAGATTTTTATAACTACTTTTTTATAAACTATAATAAAAACTATGTGTCATTTTCTAGGTTCTTATAGAAAATACTAATTAGGTTAAAATACAGTTTTGAGTAATTTTAAGATATAGACAGCAGGAGAATCAGAACATAAATGCTGAAATACTGTAGCCATAGGGTGAACTGAGCTCTGCTTCTGATTGTTGACATATTTGAGACCACAGCTCAAACAGACAGAAGTCAAGAAAACAGTCTCATGAATCCATGTAAGCAGAACAGAGTCTGGAGCAATTATAGTGTGTGGAATTTACAGGACTAGTACCATAGTGGTTGAATTATATGGAGAAAAAAAATTAGCAATCTATGTAGAGCACCCTTTAGTTCTATAGCTGTAAATTATAGTTCTATAATTTATAAAGCATATAAGAGAGAGGTAGAGAGGGAGGGAGGGGGAGAGAGAGAGAAGACATACAAGTCAAGAGTGTACACAAATACTATTCCTGGGACTTTGGAGGTCTGACGAGTCAATAGAATACTTCACTGAAAACACTTGGAATTTGACTCAGATCCTAGAAAGAAAATGAAGTAAGAATAGAATTGTCCTATCTAGTGAAGCTTAAAATCAAAATTTGAAGAAATGAAGTTCAACTTCCTGTCAATTAGATAGAGCAAAGTTTACTATTTAAAAAAAATTAAAATTTATTTTTCAGAAATGTAACATCCAAGATATAAATCACAAGCAAAACATATGGATGTAGAAAAATTAGAAATATAACACCAACACCATAAAATAAATCAAGAGAAACAGATCTACATAAGAATACAGACTTAAAATTAGTTGATGCAGAATTATTAAAATAATAACTACTAGAATGATATAAAATGGGTAACTGAAGTGCACAACTTTGAGCAGGAGGGAAAGGGGGAGGGGACGGAAGGGAAGGTAGGGGGGTAAATCCCTGGGATTACAATGTTGTGAAATTTATATATAAATAAAAAAATGGGTTACCTTCATTAATAAACAGATGGGGAATTTCCATAGAAAAATATAAACTACAATGGAAATTTGAAATTTCTGAAAGAATGGTATTTCTTCCATAAAACAGAAAAGCAATATCTGAAATAAAAATTTGATTGAATAGTCTGAAAAATGACAAAATCTTGAGATTCTAAAGAACAAAACTAAAATTTGTATGGAACCAAAACATAGCCTGAATAGTAAAAAAAGAAAAAGAAAAAAAAAAAGAAAACAAAAAACCTGAAGGTTTCACAATTTTGGATTTCAAATCCTAATACAGTTATTATATAAAACAGTATGATACTGTCACAAAACTACGCATAGAGTAATGAATTGAATTGAGACCCCAGAATTAAACTTCTGCATATATGGTTAACAAACATTTGTTAAGGGTACCAGATCCCACTTTGGTGGGTACAAGATAGTCTCTTCAACAATATTAATATATAATGAATAAATACTTGCAAAAAGGAGAGGGGGAAAGAGAAAGAGACCATAATCACAGAAATGCAAATCAAAATCACATTCAGATACCATCTTACACCAGTAAGAATAGCCCATATAAAAAAAAATGGAGTATTGGCATGGATGTGGCGAAAAAGGGACATTCTTACACTGCTGGTGGGAGTGTAAACTGGTTCAGCCACTATGGAAGGTGGTGTGGCGAACCCTCAAACAATTTAAAGTGGAACTACCATTCAACCCAGCAATTCCACTACTGGGAATCTACCCAAAAGATACAAAATCACTCACAAAAATGACACCTGTACTTGCATGTTTATTGCAGCAATATTTACAACTGCCAAGATATGGAAACAATCCAAATGCCCCAAAAGTGAATAGCTGAAAGAGATGTGGTATATTTACACAATGGAATAATATGCATCAATCAAAGAAGACAAATTTATGTCATTTGCTACATGAATGGAGCTAAAAGGAATCATCTTAGTGGAAATTAGTCAGAAATTAGAAACAAATTATTTGTACATGAAACTGAATTCTCATGGTTTCTAGGGAAAATGAGTGACCCTAATGTAGAGTGGCACTGACATTTATTTTGAGTCTGTATTTTGTAGATATCAAAGCTGCTATTGTTGAAGTGGGAATAGAAAGCCAAGGAAATAGTTAAATATTTACCACCTCTCTGCATGTACATAAAATCTATTAAAATGTACATGAAAGGAAAGAGTTGTCAATTAATTATGTTGCAAATTGACTTTAGAGAGGAATACTGATAAAAATATTTGTAATTGTCAATAAGTTGGAATGAATATATGCTATGATTTTGTTTTCACTTGGATATTTTTTTAAGATTATTGAACATTACATATTCTACAACATATTTACTAAAATTTATTTTATTCATGCATGAGTTGTGATTAAAACTATAAATTTGCTTTTGATATATGGTTTTGGTTTCAAGCCTTTGTAAGGTGATATACAGGTAACATAAAATTTTGTCATTTAAAATGTTTGTGTTCTCCTAAAGGGGATGGGGGGGTGGGGGAAAACTGATGAAGAGTGGATTGATTCCTGAAAGTCCATATTTTAATTTTATTCCTGGCTATTTGCCTAATTCTTTTGAAGGACTTAATAATTTGCTTTTTTGATGATACCTAGAGGTGAAAAGAGACAGTGTCTAGTAATTCAAAAATGATCCATCTGTATTGACATACTACCGGGAATTCTAAAGGAGTTTACTAAAGGAGAGTCTGTACATTTAAATTATCTTTTAACCCCTGTTCACTACTTATACCTTTATTTTAAATCAATAATAACAATTGTAGCTCTTGCAATATTTTATCATTTGGAAAGAGAAAACAAATCTTAGAGATGTTTTAAAAAGTTTAAATTGTTGTATGCTCATTTTGGTTTTTAGATTAATGTGAGTTAATTGTTCTGTTTCAGAAATATGAGATGACATCAGATTCATGGCTTTCTAAGCAGGTATGGTACACCCTCTTGATGTCACATTGTGGTCATCATGACCAAACTATTCATTCATTTATATGGGGTAACTTTCAGAATTTATTCCAACAAAATGACTTTATGCTCTGCTATGTTTAAGTAAATCCTTTCCTTTAACATAGATTTGTCTTGGGTTTTCTGTCTCATCAAGTGTGACATATTTACTTATTTTTTATTGTTACATAACTTGTAGAATAGCTGCCAGAATCTACTTTGGAAATCATTCCTGCAAAGAAAATTTTGTTTAAATGTAAGAATGAAAACTGTGATTCACAAAAACTAGAAACCTTTATAATTACTCAAATTACCTAAAAAATTGAACAAATCTCTTTATAAATGGTTATGTAGAGATTATTCAAATAAACACTTCTTTCCTTAGATGTATTCTCATTTACAATGTAGCTTATAATGTGCATGTGACTGCAATTTAGATGATCAGAATAGAATAATTACCCACTATATCTACAACATATCCTCATACAGGACATTTTAGACAGAAACATGCATATAATAGTCAAATAAGACTGATTCTTTAGTACTAATTTCATCACTACATGTTGCAAAGGGAAGTGGCTGTTTTATTTTGGCTTTGATTTGTTTTGTTCTCTACAGTGATATTTTATATTCTTTTCATAGGTGCCATATAGATCTATGGTTCCAAATACTACCTTGAAACCACCAACTCTAGAGCCCCAGGCACTATTCACTTTCTGAAACATCCAAATTCATACTTCACATCTCCTCCTAAATATACAAAACTACCTTGACATTTCATAAGTCCCGAGAGAGCATATCCCTTTCTACTCAATCCTGTGTCTTATTATAAGGAGTCTTATTACAAGGACATAATTATATATCCAGTCATTAAAATAATAAATCTAGTTAGCATCCTTGATTCCCCCTTTATGTTAACTTGCATATATTACTTTACTTATCATCAATTTCCTTTATTTAATTTTCAAAAATATCAATCAATTTCCTATAGCCCACATTGGAAATACCATCAAGGATCAAACTACAAACACTACAGTTTTTCCATAGCTGAAGATGTTTTCAACACCTCAAGCACCTGTCTGTTGGAAGTCATGGGTGGGAAGAAGAAGAAAAATAGGCAGGAGAAATTGAGACAGTCTAAGATGGAGAAAGACTCAATCATAGACCAGGGTTTAGCAAGCATGAACCAAGTCAGTTTTTCAGCATTTCCAAGTCCATTATATACCCTGTAAATGAATGTCCATTATATACCCTGTAAATGAATGTCCATTATATACCCTGTAAATGAATGGTTGAATGCAGTAATAATTAAGCAAAAAGGAAGGGAAAACCAAGATCCTTTGGTATGAAGCACATGGGGGTAGGGGAAATCATTATCTTAGCAGAAAGCATTGTGGGGATAAACATCTTTATCTTTCAAGGAAATGTCTCTTAAGTGGGTTAGTCATAGGATAGTGGAATGCCGCTTACAGATAAGAAACTTGCTGGGACCATTTCTAGTGTGCTGGAGTGATGCTGAAATGAATAAGTGTGTGCTGTTATTCATCATATCTCTTATTTGCTTTTGGCAGCCTACAGCTGTCAATTTGTTCACATTTGCAGACTGGCTAAATGATCTTTTCAAAATATATATTTTATTGTCACTGTCCACATCATACTCCCATTATCACAACAAAAATATCTTTATCTCTCCTTTTGTAATTCTTGTAAAGACCATCAACTTTAAACAGACTAAGAGAGTTAAATTGAAAACTTTTCTAATTCTGTCACAAAATATGTTCAGTCCATCCTTCCCTATTCCAGACACACTGACCCTCACCTGCATAGGGCCTTTTTATTAACCCTTCTGTCTAAACATGGTTTCCTCAACAACTTTCTTGTTGGAAGGCTATTTTTCAAATGTCACTTTAAGATACCTAATTAAAAACTTTCTTCCTCCAACCATGCTAACAAAATAGCATTTCCCAATAAAAATTGTTTTAAAGTCAGGTGTAATTTTAGTATAAGTTAGGCAGTTATTTCTATGAATTTAATAATTTTACAAAGGCAGTGTTTATATTCATGTATTGTTCCCTATTGAAAAACAAATGCATAGCATAGAGTCCAGTAAAGAAGAATAGAATTGTAAATACTTGTTGAAGGTAAAAGTGTCTCTCTTTGAAAGGAAAAGTAGTGTAGTGTTATAAAGTCAGTATTGCAAGTCAGAGGACCAAGGTTGAGCCTGACATTTATACCCTAATACTTATTTAGTTCAGTTAATTTATTTAACTTTAAAACAAAGTCCCTAATCATTTATTTCACCATTGTAAACTTTTTATCATTTTACTTTCCATCACTTAATTTTTTCCCACGTCAGTTCTTAAGCCCTTTGAGCTTCCATTTAACCTGAGAAACTTCACTTTATTATATAGTGTCCATTGATTTCATAAGTATTTTATTTTGTTGGATTGTCTGTTGTGTAAATGTCCAGTGTTTATAATTCTAACTTGCTTTACTAAACATTATTCCTTCAAAATCTTCAAACTCCTTCTATTTTGCTATAATTAAAAAACTTCATCTTTCCTTTTGGCTGAATAGTATTTCATTGTGCAGATATACTCTATCTTCTTACTCCAGTCATCTGTCAGTGGATACTTAAGTTCTTTGCATGTGCCATTTCATGGATGTGAGATGCTATCCCTTATTAAATGCAACTATACATATGTGTTCATTGTTCTGTTGGTCTTCTGGATATCCTTTCTGGTCTGTTTAGATCTACTACCAATATTTTAATAAGATTATCGGGTTTTTATTGTTAAGCTGAATTTTTTAATATACCTTGGATATTAAGTCCTGTTAGTTGTATAATGTGTACTTTCTCTCATTTTTTACCATTATAAAAATATATTCTCTCATTCTTTACCTCTGTATATCTGTATTTTTTATGTATACACTTGTTCTGAAAAATATTTTAATTTGAGATAATCATAATTGTGGATTTTTGCTTTTATTTCTCTTGCCATAAGTGATAAATCTCTAGAAACATCTTTAGCATTGATGTCATGGAAAGTCAGATATTTTCTTCCACATATTTTATTGTCCAAAGTCTTATATCTAGACTTTAATCCACTTTGAACTTATTATTCTGCATGGGTTACATACTAATACAATTGATTCTTTTACATATGGCCATTCAAATTTCCAAGCACCACTTATTGAACATAACTCTCCTTTCCTCATTGAATGGTGTGTCTCTTTACAATAAATTAAGTATTGCCATATGTGCAAATTTATTTTGATCTTTAGATTCTAATTATGATATTTAATGTTTTTCCTTTTTTCCTTTGTAGTCTAACTGAAGGATTATTTGTTGAGCTGCATGAGTTCTTTATTGCTCTGAGATATTAGCATCTTCTTGATTGTATGATGTATAAATATTTTCTCCAATTCAGTAGGACTTTTTTTACCCCATTTTACTGATATCTCCTTTCAATTCACTGTACATAAGCTTTTTATTTTGGTGTAGTCCCATTTGATTATTTTTGTTTTTGCTTTCCTTATTGCTGGAGTTAACACTACAGATAGCAATGGAGCCAATGTAATGGTGTGTTTAACTTATGTTTTCTTCTACATATTTTGTAGTGTCAGGTCTTCATTAAATCTTTTTGAATCTATTTTCATTTGATCTTTGCGGATGGTATGGAAATAGTAGTTTGTTACATTCTTTTGCATATTCTTTTGCAAACTGCCCAGTTTTCCCAACACCATTTGTTGGAGATACTTTTTTCCCCATTGTTTACTCTCAACTGCTTTGCCATGGATAATGGTTCATGAATTTGCTGTCTGTTTCTACAGTCTCGTTTTTATTGACTTGATCTCTGTATCTACTTCATCTGGCAATATACTATTTTGTTGACAATAATTCTTAGTTAACTTGAAGCCTACGAGTATGTTAACTTTAAACATTTCAGATTTGACTTTGAAGAAGTCTTTTGTGACCTCATCTTAATTTTAGTAATGTTTGTTCAACTTCTTTAAAGATTGTGACTGAAACTTGACAATGTTTACATTGAATTATATTCTTTTGGGTAATATGGCCATTTTAACAATATTAATTCTCTAATCTATGAGCAGCTAATATGTTTTCTTATGTTTCTCTTCGCAATTAATGTCTTATATCTAATTATTTAAATACAGTTAAATGGAATTGTTTTCTTGATATAATTCTCTTTTGGTTTATTGTTTGCATATAAGAAATCAACAGATTTTTATATATTGATTTTTTTACCTCCCATGTTAATATTCTGAGTTATTATTTCTCATAATTTTAGTATACATTTAATTTTATCAAATTTATGAAAGTTTAATCAAAACTTTTTTAAATCAATGTAACAAGTTATCAGTTATTCAAGAATAAAATGCAGCTGGTAGTTTGTTACAATTGACTTTTTTTGAGAAGCACAAAGGAAAATTCACAAAAAACTTGGAAACTACTGGAATATTTTAAATTAGAATGACTGTGTTAATAAGATGAAGTAAAATTTTAAGACAATTAGGAGTTTAATATAATCATCATATGTTCACTTTATGAACAGTAGGAACAGAGGACAGTTCACTCTAATACTCAGGATTCTCATATTTGGTATAATCTTTGTAAATTATCTTAAGTATGGAATGACTTTGATTTCCCCAATTCATTGTCTTGTATGTCATAAATATTGACACATCTAACATTATGACTGTGGACTCTGAGATTGATTCTGCTTATTTTATTTGATTGTAGGAAAGAGTAAGTTAATAGCTAGATATTTTCTGTGGTTAAAATTTTAAGACATTATGCATTTGAGAATATAATCAACATTTTGTCCTTTATGGAACCATTTTTAAGAAACTAAAATTGTTTGAAATGGAGAACTAATATAAAATGAGAATGCTCATATGTCTCTATAACATATTAAAAATTTATTTTTATTAAAGTTAAGTACAATAAATAAAGAAGGAGCCCATAATTTCTAGTAAATGTGGTAGATTGAATAATTTTGCACATGCACATATATATCTGATTTATATATGTGTGTATAAAATAAACATATATATGATAATATTTTGTCCATTGTACAAGAATTCATTTTATCTATTACATAATTATAAATTGGCCACCTACAGTATTTGGCAACAGAGTAAAAAAGTAAAAATGAAAGCTTAGTTTAATTATTATTTGCCTACTGAAAGAAGTCAACCATGTAATAGAATGTATTGAAAGCCATGATAAGGATGAATAGAGCCTACTTTTTTAGAGTTTTTCAGAAGAGCTTTTCTAATCAGAAGAGTCTGTTCACCTAGTGGTATTTGAATGGAGTCTGTTACATGATTTAGTAAAAATTTAGTAAGATTTAGCACAAATGCATCCATATTTAAAATATGTATTTGATGGTTTTAGGTGTTATGGAAAAAAGTGAAAGTTGTTAAGAAGAGATGAGAGATTCAGATAGAATTAGTTCGCTCATTACCAGAGGTAATTAAGAAACAACTCATTGACACATGACATAGAGAAGAAATAAAAGTGATAAAATAAGTAGTGTGATTATGGTAATAAAAAGTGTAAATGTCCTAGAAATTATAATGGAGGACTACATCCTCAGAGAGGACTTAACAGGCCATGTTAAAGACCTACATTGGATAATATCAAATTCTTCCTATGTTGTAAGTATAATCACTCTTACCAACACAACCAAAAAGAACTCACTCTTTTGTTTGTAAATCTATTTTCTTAATATCTTCCCTAGATGAAGAGAAACAGCTTATATGCATTACTTCTACCTTTTCAAAAAGAATCTATTTTTCAATGAACTAGATTTTAATTTAAGAAATCATCAAATAGACATTTATTTTTGTAGAATTGTGAACAGATGAGCAAGGAGGATAGATTATATGGATTATATTATTTTCTCAACTGATTATTTCTAATTATATGTGCTTTTAGTCTACATTTTTAGTAAATTTATGAAACATAACCAGAAACAATATCTTCAAATGGTAGATAGGCTGAGTGAAACTTGCAGGAAATATGTGAAATGTGTTATAAAATTACTATATTAAAATATTTCTATAAATTGGTACAGATGTTCAAATTTTTCTTATATATTAAGGATAAATAGCTAAACAATCATATTTTGATAAGAATGAAAGTTCTTTTTTGAACCAATTTTTTAAAAAGTGTCCTGGTCTCATTGTGAATCATTCCTATTCAATATTTAGAAAAACCCTCTTTAAAAACCATGCCACCATTGAAACAAGCTCATCAAGTTCACAATGCATTAAGTTCACTTTAAAAATAAGTTATACTCTATCTTTCTGAATAATTTTAAAATTCAAAATCAATAATTGGTCTAATCCATTCATGAATTAGTAAGAGAAACAAGAATTTCACTTGTCATTTTAAGATTGTTATGTGCATTTGTGTTTTTTAGAATGAGGAGCCTGTGTTTTCTAGAGATGGCAGCAAATTCTTTATGACTGTTCCTGTTAAGCAAGGAGGGCGTGGAGAATTTCACCACATAGCTATGTTCTTCATTCAGGTAAGTACAAACTTCTCTCTGTACTTTTGGTTCATTGCCATCATATTTATAAACTTCCAATTCTTGTGGAATTTAGAACCTATGTGTAATACCTGTGAAACTGATTAATATAACCAACTTGAGGCCATTGTAGGAAGAGTAGCCCATCCATTATCATGAATTCAGCTATATAATCAAACAAAATGATCTCAAAACATAAAAATACTCCATGGACTACACATGTATGCTATAAATTGGGAACCTTGGAATATAGAATTTAACAATGTTAACTACTAAACTCACTACTTTTAAAGACCTGAACAAAACTTAGAGAAAAATTTCCTCAGCACATTACCTATTTAATATATTCAAAGTGTTATAAAAGTTTTAGTAGTTGATGCAATCTAATATATTCATCAAAAATTGAATGATTGAATAAATTATGGTACGCCCACATGAGGAAAAATTTTGCGAAGGAAAGACATAAAAGTTAGTTTGGAAATAAATGAAATAGAAATGAGAATTCAGAAACATGGCAAAAGAAACAGTAGAATGATTGCAATGAAAACAAATGACAGAATGGTAGTAAATAAGACTCACATATAAATATCCACCTTATATATAATTGTTTGAATTCACCATTCAAAAGACAGAGTGGAATTTTGGACAGATAAACAGGAGCTATTTATATTATGCATAGAGGAACCTCACATAAGATCTATAGACATGCAGAATAAACTGAAAGGTTGAAAAAAGGTATTTGATGTCAATATCATGGAGGAGAAAGCAGAAACTGCTATTTTCATATCTGTTAAATTAAACCTCCAGCAAAATAGTTTTAAAAAGTGACCAAAATGAACACTATACAATGAGAAAGAAGACAACCCATCAAGAAACTAGAAATATCATTAGTATCTATGTACCAACATAGGTGAACCGATCCAAAGTGAACGCAACAACAGCAGTATTAAGAGGAAAGTTCACTACAATACAGAAACACTATCAATAAACAAGCAAAATCATCAATGACCTATTTAACTTGACAACAGAAAGAACTTGTATAGTAAAGAACAAACCAAATAAAAGACAGAAACACAATTAGAAGGAAATAATAGGAGCCAAAATAAAATAGAAAAATAAAATAACAAACATGATCAATGAAACAAATATTTTACTCCTTGAAAGGAAAAGTGAAAGGGTTATAAACCCTGGAAATAACCCTAACAAAAGAGGGTAAGACTTTTTACACCAAAGACTGTAGAACACTGCTAAAAGAAATAAAAGACACAAGAAATGAAAAGACTCTCCATGTCTGTGGCATGGAATAATAAACACTGTAAAGTAACTTACATATTCAAGATAATAACTATCAAAATTTCAATGACATTTTTCAAGGAAATAAAACAAGCAAGCAATTCTAAAATGCATGTGAATCCAACAAAGACCCAAAATAACCTCAGCAATCCTGAAAGAAAAGAAGTACCAATATAGGTATCATGTTCTTCACCTCAAACTAGACTACTAAATGATAGAAATAAAAGCAGTATGTAATGTAATGAAGTCAAAACAGAAACACAGACCAATACAATAGAATTGAGAGCTCTGTAATTAGCGCACTCAAAGATAGTTAACCATAACAAAAGACCTATCACCTTGAGGTCTCCTTTGGGTAAATTCCCAGAAGTGCGACTGCTGGGTCAAATGATAGTTCCATTTTCATGAGTTTGAGGGTCCTCCATACTGCTTTCCATAGTGGCTGGACGAGTTTACATTCCCACCAGCAGGAAAGTTCCTTTCTCTCCACATCCAAGCCAGCACTTTTTGTTGCCTGTTTTTTTTGATGTGGGCCATTCTTACTGGTGTAAAGAGGTATCTCATTGTGGTTTTGATTTGCATTTCTCTGATTGCTAGTGATATTGAGCAATTTTTCATGTGCCTGTTGGCCATTTGTATTTCCTCTTTGGAAAAGTGTCTTTTCAGTTCTTCTCCCCATTTTTTGATTGGGCATCTTGTTTTGTTTTTGTTTAGTTGTGCGAGTTCCTTGTAGATCTGTGTTATTAATCCCCTATCACTCTTGTGAAGGGCGAAAATTTTTTCCCATTTAGTTGGGCTTCTTTTAGTTTTTACTGTTGTCTCTTTTGCAGTACAGAAGCTTTTTAGTCACAAAAGGACACCTGTGCTCGGATGTTTATTGCAGCACTATTTATAATTGCAAGGACATGGAAACAACCCAAATGCCCCAGAACAGATGAGTGGATGAAAAAGATGTGGTATATATACACAATGGAGTTTTACTCATCAATTAAAAATGACAAATTTGATGAATTTATAGACACCTGGATGTACCTAGAAGAAATCATTCTAGCAGAAATGAGCCAGATAGAAAGGGACAGAAACCAAATGGTTTCACTAATATATGGTCAACCAAATGAAACTACACAAGGGGAGAGAGGGGACCAGCTAGAGCGGGTGGGGAGGGGAGGTGATGGGTGACCCCCAGGGACTGAAATGATGTAAAAAAAATAATAAAGCAGATATTGGTTTAAAAAAATAAGAATAATTAACTAAAGAAAAAAAAAAAAA
>PVHY01002094.1:0-61038 GCA_004024945.1 Uropsilus gracilis | reverse complement strand
AGAAGAAGAAGAGAAGAGAAAAAAAAAGAAATCAGATCATTATTTAAATCCATAAAAAAATAATTCAAAATAGATTAAGGACTTGAATATTAGACTTGAAACCATAAAGCATGTAGAAGAAAACACAGGCAACATACTCCTGGGCATCAAACTCAGAATAATTGGGAAATTCAACTTCCAGTGATAATGTAAGGAAACCAAAAAAATGAATTTTTGGGACTAGCTCAAACTTAAAAGCTTTGTATACTGGAAGAAATAACCACAAAACCAAAAAGGCACACACACACACACACACACACATATCATATAATTGATTCATGGTTAGCATATAAGATATGCAAGGAACACATTCAATTTAACAATGAAAAAGCATACTTATCAATCAAGGAGGACAAACACATGTCATGCACAGCAACATGGATAGAACTAGAAAGACTCATTAGCAGAAATAAGTCAAAAAGAAAGAGAAGTACAGGATGATATCACTTATATGATGGATATAGGGAAAAACAAACAAAGAAAAAAGAATGAAAATAACCAATGGGACTTAACCATGGAGGAAGAGAGGAAGAGGGGAAAGAAGGGGGGGAGGTGAAAAGCACAAAAGAACAGGATAGTTAACAAGTGTTAGTGAAGTGGGAAAGCCCCTGGGTACACAATAATGGAATAATGTAATATAAATATAAATATACATATATATGCAAATTTTAAAATATTTAAATTAAATCTAAAAAAGAGAGAGAAAATAAGGGGGACAGGGTTATTAGGGAATGGAGAAAGAAAAAGAGAGCCATCTGCATAGTGCCTGGAAGGCAGGAGACCTGCCTCTCCCCAGCCTAGAAATTGTATTGATTCCTTTTTTTACTTAATTAATTTATTTTTTCATATATGTTTCACATCTTTGTATTCCCTGGGGACCACCCACCACTTTCCCTCCCTGACCACTCCCTCACCTCTCCACCCCTCCTAACCCCCCACATACTCATCCTTTTTATGGAATTTTTATGCACATGTCTATGGCCTAAATTGTCAACCAGAATAAATTTTATAATAATAATAACAAAGAAAGACAACCCAAACAGCACATAGGAAAAAAAAAAAAAAAAAAAAAAAAAAAAAAAAAAAAAAAAAAAAAAAAAAAAAAAAAAAAAAAAAAAAAAAAAAAAAAAAAAAAAAAAAAAAAAAAAAAAAAAAAAAAAAAAAAAAAAAAACATGAAAAAGCAAACCATCAGCAAATGAAAATGGATCTGAAGGGACAATTTTCCAAAGGATATACAAAAGATAACATTATATGTACATATTACTTATGAGAGAAACTCAGGTCAAACCCTCAATGTTATATGGTCTAACACCTTTGAGAACAGCACACATCAAATATACTTCCATTAAGAAGAGTTGAAGTTATGAACTTTTAAACGTTGTTGGGAATGTAAATTAATACAGCTATTTTTAGTGCTATCTGGATCTAGCTTTTAAACAATGAAAATGGAAATACCATATAATAGAGTGGTAGCACTCTGAGTATCTTTTTGAATAATGCAAAGTCATCAACTTGAAAAACTGTATGTTCATTGTGGCATTATTTACAATAGCTGAGCTATGAAAGGAACCTATGCGCCCCTGACAGAAGACTGCATAAAGAAGATGTGATATAAACACACAACTATGTGAACACTATTCAGCAATGAGAAAAGACAAAATGTTACCATTTATAGCCAAAAGGAAAGGAGCCTAAGCAACTATGCAAGGTAAAGGGAGCCAGCCAGATAAAGACAAATATAGGATAATTTCACATGCATAAGTAATGGAAGGGATCAAAGCAAAATAATGCTGTAATAAAAAAAAATAACAAAGTAAAAAATAAAAGCTAATAGCCCTTATAATAGAAGTGAGTTAATAGGGAAGGTTGGAGGAGGGGGGGAGAAAGGAGATGTACTAAATTTTTTTTAAAATAATAATAAAATGACTTTTGTGTGTTCTCAAAGAATCTGTTATATTTTTATGGTTTTCCTATGGTTTTATGGTTTTCCTAATAAAAAAATGAGTTTAAATGTTATTTTTCCCTGTAAACTTCAAATGAAAGCTAACCATTTATACCAATTTATTTAATTATAAAAATGTCTATGAATATGTCAGTAAATGGCTTAAACATGACTAGGTTCATGAGTCAATTTAAATATAATTGTCAGTAACAAATATTCATGAGTAAGTACAGTTTCCTTTAAAAGAAAATAAATGAACATTCAGTCTCACAGTTAAAAATCAATCCATAAAAATAAAGCATTGGCATGATCACCTTCTATGAGACTTCTTCGAAATAACCAAAAAGCCAATTTCATACTCATAAAATAGAGTAATTATACATGTGGTATAAATTCCTAAGCAATCTGGCTACTTTTATGTTTTTAGAAACTTCAAGTGGTCTATATATCTTCAAACTTTTGTTATTATCTTTATGTTTATAAAGATATTAGCTAGCTCATTACCTTGAATTCTCAAAATCTTGTACCAATAGCTTAAAATTTTGTCCTTGTCCAAGGTTGGTACTACTAAAATAATTTTCATGATTTTAACTTAATTTTAATGAATTTAAAGAAATGTTTTGGTAACTATATAATTTATACATGGAGGTGAATTTTCATTTTCATAATATATCAAGTTGAATAAATAGGTTATAGACTATTGCATAATGTTACCTCATTTATATTCTAAATAAATGCATGTATTTTTGTATAATAATTTTTGGTAATTTTATAGCAAACAGGCAGGCAAGATCACATTTTTCAATGTGAGCTAGCAGAATCTTCACTAACAATTCACTAGTAGTAATTTTCATCTGCATAAATACTAAGGCTTTATTTAACTTCACCAATTTATAAATCATATTTCCAAATCTTACAACTGATTTTGACATCTTACTGAATTTTAAATCCCAGTAACTTATATTTGTGGAACTGTAAAAAAACCCAGGTGGTCAAACTTGCTTGCGAATTGTGACTATTCTTAAGATATAGTGAAGGGTAGGGGGAATTGTGTATTACATCTTTATATATGCAGTTCCAAGAAGGTAATCTGCTTAACAGATTAAGGAGTCAAATGCTGCCTTTAGAAAATGTGAGTGGTATTGTTTGGAAATGAATGGAGTGATGATGCCATCATGTTGGAAGTGGGATTATTTATGCACCTAACAAAAGTCTCTTCATAGATTGTGGAAAGAAATAACTTCTGTGTCCCAATCAAAGCAGTCTGGCAGTCTCATTCATTATGTCTGAAATGTTCAAAAGAACATCTTCAGCAGATGTGCTTACTTTGTTCCTCTTCTATATGGAGATTATAACAAAATTTTCATTGAAGTAAGAAGCATTTTGATCTATTCTGGTGGCACTTCAGGGAAATAAACCTAATTTATGGTTTGCTTCATAGTCATAAACATGACTGAATGATTATTTATGGGGATTTTGGCAATCTGGTTAAAATTAATCTATTTTGATAGTGGGTCAGATACCAATCCTTAGATAAATATAATTTATACCTGTTTTTTTACACACACAATATTTTAGTAGTGTATATTACTTGGTCTAAATGTTTTTATGCAGGTTAAAAAATATTCTTGTTTGAATCATTTATGATTACCATAATAATTACATATGTGCTATATAATGATAAAATTCTTAGTTAATAAAGGTGTATATAAAATCAAGCATAATCTTATCACCCTACACTCTTAGTGTAAATAAATTGATAATATATATATATCCCCAATTTCCATCATCATTTATTTTTAGAATTGCAAGTAAAGCACATATATATATATATAACATTTAAGAATAATTTATAACCTTTTCCTCACTGTGCTTAATTACACTTTTAATATTTAATGCCTAATTTTATTCTTAAATGTAATTTTAATAGCTCTTAGCTCTCTGTCATGTAGGTAAATGTACTGTATTTAAATAATACGTTTTAGTCATCATTAAAGTTATCTTTATTTTTCAGTACTAGAAATTATTCAAAGATAAACAATATTGTACATACTTATTTCTATTAATGGTTATTCCCCAAAATACATTTTAAATATTAACAGATATATGCACTGTATGTATACATATAGATATGTTTTGATAAGAAGTGAGAAATTGACTCTCCACAAATAGAGTAATTATGTACAATCTAAGTAGAAGTGCATGCCAACATTAATGACTTTTCAGCCTTTCTTCCTTCCCTTGTCTTGCCGATGCTAGCATTTAAAATTGATCTGCTCAGAAAATGAAAAATGACAGATACAGGAACAGAGAGGGTGACAGAAAGACCACCTTCACATTGCTTAGGCTTCCTCATTGACTGAGAATATATTCATCAGAAGTAATTTACTATCTCAAATTAGTACATTTTATAAATATTTCGCTCCCTCACACAATCAGTAGGGAGATTTAAAAGCCATTACTTAGAGACCAGATAAAAATTGGTGTTATCAGATGTTTGTCATTATAAAGTTATGACTGTCTCCAATACTTTATTATTCTCCCTCTCATATAAGTAGTTTATTAAAGTAACTCCAAACATTAAAGTAGAAGGGATGCATGTAGTTTCCTCCAGTATTTGTCCTTGAAACATATCTGTGATTTTATGTAAACTACAGTAATTCAGCCTGATATAAGTGCATTGTTGGTGGGTGTGGTGTGGTAACCTACATCTGAAGAGGTGTGAATCTATATTTCTGAATAATACATAGTTGTAACAAGTATACCTCAACAGAAAGATAATACAAAAATTAATTTCAAAGTATGACTTTTCCACAATGAAATTATAACTATTTAAATGACTAATATTTAGTTGATTGGATGTGCATAATTAACCATATTGCTGTATTTAGTTTATTATCACTTTGTTTTGTCTATAGGTGTCACTCTAGGAAAGTTTATTTATATTAGGCACTATTTCCTTAACAGAAATAGAATTTATGAATTAAAAATAAACATTTCTAGGCCTTATGGGTTTTTCCAGATTAGTTTAAATGTGAGTATGTAAAAGTGTGAGCAAAGACTATGGCTTTTCTGAAAATCAATATAGCTAAAGTAACCGTTCCTTTGAGTAGAACCTATAGTATCCATTGTTAATACTTAGTTTTTGTAGTTTCTAAATCAAACAATGATGCAATATTTAGATCATTAAACTTTTCATTTAGATCATTTTGATTTGATTTTGATTTAGATCATTAAACTTTTGATAACTTTCTATATCTATTTTTCATCACTAACCCTCCAAAACATTTCTTGTGAAGATTTTTAATTTCTGAATTCCAATATCTGGAACTATAACTACTTATATCCTGCAATAAAGGTTGCAGTTAAAAAAAAGTTTTTTGTCAAAAACATGGCAATTATTTTTCCTCCAAAATATGGGTTAGCCGAGTTTCAATCATATTAAGTGGTTCCAATTCATAAGCATAAGCAATTGCCCTGTCATCTGCTAAAATTGTGTTAAATGAAAAATTATATACGTTGGTGAATCCATTCACCTCTATTCTGCAATACAAAGTTTTGCTCATGAGAGCTGATGATTTCACTTGGAACAATTTTAAATGCCATTAAACATTACGAATACTGTAGAAAATAGCATGCCCTCAATCCACAAACCTATCACCTAATCAACTCAATAACTTTTTTCATTGAATTTCATTGCTGTATCTGATGAGAACATTGTCTGAAAACAATTAACTCACCTCATCTATGAATAGACAGTAAATTAAAGCATGCTATTTTTAAGCATTACAATTCCCTTATTTAGAAATGATAAAAGTTAAATAGATTTTAATGCAAGAAAATTGAGTAGTGTATAATCAGATAAAAATAATGTGCATCCTTAATTTTTATTAATAAAATGATTTTAATTTGTAGATAGAAATATAAAATTAAACTTTAACTTTCTCAACTAAGATGAAATCTTCACTTATTAAAGGAAGGTGCCTGATTTCTAATATCCCAAATGAAAGAGTCTACTGCATCTAGATTTTCAGCCCTCCCTTAAGAATAAATGACATTACTAGTTTTATTGATGTTTATTGCAGAATTCAGTTTACTATATAGATTCAGTTTAATTAATTGATTTTGATGTATATTGTATGTTGTCCTTGTCAAAAGTCAAATATGATTGACTCCAGAAACTCATGAGTGTCTCTGGTGTTTTGGAAATTGTAGTTACACAGAAAGAAAAACTACAGTGTACTAACAATGATTAGTCTATTAAAAAAATATTTTGCTTGTGACTATATCTACTTAAGGTAAATGAAAAACTAGTTGAGGTGCAGTTACCCCCTCCTGAAGACTAATTAAGGTCCTTGGTGTTTATCTTAAACTTATGATATGGTCATCACATTATAATCAATATTGGAATTATTTCATTTAAAAAAAGGCTTAATGTACTCATTGCTGTGATGTAATACAACATGGATCATTATTCAGAATAGTTGGAGTCTTAAAATTTAACTACATATTTATAAAAATAGTTTATTACATGTGCAATAGATTTCAATTTATTTCCTAACCTTTATTTGCCCTGGTAAATCTAAAACAATCAGGTCAATTGCAGATATTTGAAACAAACTCCTAAGTTATAGGATAGTTCTTATGGCTTTCAGCAGAGATCTTTTGTTTCTACACTTATATAAACATAATATTTACATCTTAGACTTATCATTTAAGTGAGTCATGTTCAGTTTTTATTCTTAAATTTAGTGTTCCACCATTTCTCAAGGCATTTCATTTTTGTTTGTGACTATTTTTAATGTGAACACTTTTACATCCTAAAAACACATGCAAAAATTTTTGTAAAAAAGAAAATATGATCAGTTTATATTTTTGTTAAGCAGAAAACTCTGATATTTATAAGCATATGATAATTTTTAACCTTTTGATGTTCTGATATATTGATATTTGTTTTTATATTTCATTAAGTGTGATTTACATATATAAATAATAAAATAGTGCTGTCTGTAGAACCACAAAGTTGCTGTACTATTTGGAAAACAAAATAAGAATAAAAAACTTCAATAAATAAAGATACATCTTCTAAGAAAATATAATGAAACTGAGGAATATTGTAAAAAATAATACTCTAAAAAGAATTAAATATCAATAAGTAATCTTTGTAGATTAAAAATATCAAATGAGAAATCCAAAACTTAGAAATTGTCTCCTAGACTGGTTCTGGTTCAATATTGTGGTGTGGAAAAGTCTGAACTCATGTGTACCCACAGGTACAACAAATCTACACTATGTAGAAAATACTTTATATGACAGACCTAGAAGCTGGATAAATAGAACTTGCACAACAAAGAAAAGAACATCTCTTTTATATAAAAGAACATCTCTAACACTGACAGGAAAAGAACATCTCTAACACTGACAGGAAAGACAAAGTTTAGTTCCTGTCATGGAGAAATCCCACCTCAGACATAACAATTGGTATTCAGGAGAGGTCTTTGAAGGCATGGAACTTTTTCCAGGGGGTTGAGAAAAGGGCTGCTCCCAATACTAGGCACACCAACCTCTTGTTAAGATTCAGCAGATATGGGATCCTAGACTGATATCAAGTGAAGCAGGAAATACACCCAAAAAAATCAAAGAATTCTAATGAAAGATAAGCTGCCCTGAAAGGTTCCATATATAAACTCACTCACCAGACACTGAGGCAGTAACAACAGTAAAGGCACTCAAATCACAAGTGAAAAAATACCATTTGCAATCTTACATTTGACTGAGAGGCAGAAAGCTGCCCAAAGCCTACTAAATCCTGTGGATAAACCCCACTGTGAACTCCCCCCAAACCTGCAACATAGCAGAATGTCACAGATTCACACCTGACAAATGTATACAAACTCAACCACTAGCAGGTTCCAGTGGCATTTTCTTAGGTGTCACATACCTAGCCTTCAGATGACTTGTAAATCATTTCACAAACTGTCTTGTACAAGAGCAGAAAGGATCAGCAGTTCCATCCACTTACTAGCAAGGCACCAGACTAGGCTGGACCAAGCACCTACTCAGCACATGGCATTTATATACTTCAAACACAGCCATTGAGATGGAGATGATGAATTGTCACCTTTACAATACAGGCAGGCAGATGCAGGGCAGACACACAGATAATGCATTATGAGTGCTTAGTTTGGGTACACCAAGGGGTTACACTCCTGAACACAATAGAATGATGATCTCTGCAATATTAATCCTTTATGACCAAGAAAGATAACAAAGTTGTGTAAAACCTAGGGACAAACAGAAAATCAGACAGACTGAGAAATCAGAGGAACAGATAATAAAAATAAGTAAAAGAACATGACAAACCCTCAAAAAAACATCTTAAAGGAAAAGAAATAAGCATGTACCTGATTAAGATATGAAAACAATGATAATAAAGATATTTGGCAAACTTGGGGCAAGGATGTATGAAGCAGAAGAAATTTTAAAGAGTCAAATAAGAATTCTAGAGATGAAGATTACATTGACAGCTGGAAAATACAACGAAGGGATCCAATAACAGACTGAAGCACAAGAAACATAAATGAGCTGGAAGGAAAAACAGTAGAAATCACTCAAAGCAATGAAATAAAAAATAATTAAAAAGAGTAAATGATCTTTGAGACAACATCAAGAGAATTAATGTTGACATTATAAGGGTACCAGAAGGAGAAAAGAGACAGAAAGTGCAATAAAAGTTATCTAAGAAAATAATACTTGAAGAATTCCCAAATCAGGAACAGATATACAAATACAGGAAAACAGACATTTCCAAATAAGAGGAAGTCAAACAGATCTTTACCAGGACATATTATAATTAAAATAAAAAAAGAACAGAAAAATCAGGAAACTTAAAAAGGTATTGCCATGTCTAGGTTTTGTAGTGTTTTGTTTGAATACAGCCAAATAAGAGATACAGTTGCCTGTACATTATCACAATTTGTGCTTGAACTGCATAATCCACATTTATGCAGATTACCTCTGAACAGATGATGTACCCTGATAATGTAGTGTAGTGCTGTAATTGTATTTGCTATTTGATATGACCTTTATAGCATCATCATTTCTTTAACAATTGTATGAATACAATAGAGTAATATACAGAATATGTTAATAGTTTATATTATCAGTAAGTCAACACCAGGATATTAGCAGTAGGTATGTAAAAGTTACTTATGGATTTTGTACTATGTAAAGGAAAAATTGAAATTATGATTTCCCAATTCAAATAACTAGAAAATTATAGACAAAACCCAGTGAGATGGAAAACATCTAAATTTGAAGCAGAAGTGAAATAGGTTATAAGCAGAAAACTAATAAAGGAACTAATAAATGAAAGCAAGAAGACTTACTCTTTGAAAGCACATACATACACACCCATCCACATACATGTATACCCACCACAACTGAAACAAAGCACAAGCTGACCCAATCAAGAGAAAAGGGAGAAATGTGCTTATACAATTAAAAATGGCTAATGGGAAATAAAGGACATTTTAATGGATCCTAAGAGAGTGTTTTGCAAAAGCCTGTGACTATTTGTTTGAAAAATTTAGATGAAATGAGCAGAAGAGGAAATGCACTTAGCAGAACGGTCCACAAGAGAGAAAGAGAACATAAACTAATGACATAGAAGAAATAGACATTATAAAAGAACTACACCACAAAATAAACACATGATTTAATAGAAGAATCTCATCAGAATTTCAAAGGTAATGATAGCACATTTATATTGTGCTATGGCATAAATTATCTTTATAAGTATTAAGAGCCATTTACAAAATTGAGTACCAACTTCTGAGTTTGCAAATGTGAAAAAATATGTTCTTCACACAATATGATGTATATGTATATATATATATATGTGTGTGTGTATGTGTGTGTGTGTTATATACGCATACATACACCTAGTGCAAAAGCAAATAGCAGCACTCCCATTAAGTTGAGGCACAAGGAAAGTGCACATTACCTCCACTGACATACAATAATATTCTTTTGACTATATTAGTCAATGTAAATGAGAGAGGAATAACTAGTCATAAGATTTAGAAAAATCTTATTTAGTAGGATAAATATTTAGAATACAAAAATCATAAACTTTCATCTATGCTTATAAAACTAGATGGATACAAAAAGTCCTATCCATAATAGTAACAAAGTACAAATTACTTAGAAATACACATGAAAATTGAGTAATATGAAACTAAGTTACAAAGCCTGTATGAAGACATTGTTAGAACATTCCTGAGAGACACAAAGTCGATTTGAATAAATGAGAAACTATCACTGTTCTTAGATAGGATTTCTGAGTGTCAAAGAGGGCAGGATTAATTATTAACAATATTATCCCAATAAAAAATTCCAAAAAACTCTTATTTGCTAAAATTGAATATTTTTTTAAGTTCCCTTGGAGAAATAAATATGCAGTAATATTTAGAGAGTCCTCTATAAAATGGAACAAGCAGAAATGAGTCCCAAATAATCTATTATAATATTATTGAATTATGAATTTAAGTTTGAGCTTTATTTTAAAGTTATGGCAATAACACAGAACTTTTATCCTTTCTCAACTACACGTTCTGCGAAAACATAAATATGTTTTATGAAAACATAAATATTATAAATAACAAAAGAAATATATGGTATTGGGCTTGGATTAATATAGATTAATGAATATAATAGTTAGGACAGAGATAGTTTCAGGCACAGATGGAAATTTAATATGTAATAAGAATGACATTTAAAATTATTGATGGATTGTTTATAAATCAGTTTTCAGAAAATGTATTTGAAAAAAAAATAAGGATTTCTATGTTACCATCATAACTCTAAAATAAAGGAAACTCAAACTCAAAACAATTAAACCTTACATATCATAGGTGGAAATGTAACATTTTTGTTACTTAAATTGAATAAAGCCTTTTAAACTATGGGTTTAAACCTAGAAACAATATAAGAATATGATGGGAAGTTCCAATTTATAGAAAAAATATTCTTGAAAAAATATATAGTACTTCAATGTCAAGATGAAATGACAAAACAAAACAAAATAAAATAAAACAAAAAAAGAACAGCCCATTTTTTAAAGTAATCCAGCGTGGATTAGACCTTCAGAAGAGTCCCAAATTAGAGAAAAGGGTTTTAGAACCCACTTTGGTCAGGCTGTCCATGATCAAGACTGCCCTCAGAGGAAGTTGCAATCTCAGATAAGACAGTTTTCTTCCTTTTCAATCCCCAAGGAAAACTAGTGACTGATGACCTTTTTTTTTATCAGCACATGTAGTCACAGTTGAACTAGGAACTTCCTTCCAAAGAGGAATTTTGGTCATCATATAAGCATACAACAGAGTCATTTCCCACCTATCAGATTAACAAGATATTGAACACTGAACAAAGTATTGAATAATACATCCATAGAAAAAGAGGCATGGTATGCATGTGAAAAATTATACTGCTCTTATAGAGGAATATATTGTGGTGATAGATCTGTACACATTAAAAAGCAAATTTATACATAAGTTTGTTTAATGCAGCATCATTTAAGATGTGAAATAGAATACTATGTAACAGTATCAAAGACAAGATCTAGAACAGTTGACATGGAGATGGAGTATGTCCACATTCTCTCATATGTGTATGTGCAGTTAGCTTTAATTTTATAATTATAGCTATACAAATACATTTTTATTATAAAACTTCCACAACCCATGGAAGGATAAGTAAGAAAATAATAATAATGTTTCCATATATAATGGTGAAAATGGGGTGAGGCCAAGACATTACTCAGTCTATATACCCATGTATATACCCATGTGTATATATATATATATATATATATATATATATATATATATATATATACAAACATTTCTAGCTATCTAGCTATCTATCCATCTCTATCTATCTGAGAGAGAATGGAGAGTGAGAGTCTTATTGAAATACATTTTGTCAAGTACCATTGGTTTATGTCCTCATTAATGTTTTTGGAAGTACAGCTTTTGAACCCTTAGGTATGGTTACTAAAGGACACCCAACATCAGAGCACCCGTAGTCCTCCACCATAATCCCTGGTGCTCTCACCCCACTTTATTCCTAATCCTTCCCCTCTGGATGTCTAGTTGTATGGTCAGCGTTCATGGTTGGTTTTACAGTTTGTCTTTGACCCATTTAGTATCTGTCTACTACAAAAATAAGGGACACTATTGGGCATTTATTTTTCTCCTTTTGATTTATTTCACTAAGCATAATCCCTTCCAGATCCATTCACATTGCCGCAAATGGATTAAATCCATCGGTTTTGATCACAAAGTAGTATGCCGTTGTGTATATATATTTTTTTAAATTAATCAAAAGAACAAGGTATTGCTGAGATAAACAGACACACAGATATAGATGAAATTGATATATTTTAAAGTTATTACCAAGAACACAGAGGTAGAGAGAACATATGGAAATCTATCATCTATCTATTTATCTATCTCTCCTGAAAAGGTCCATAATGAATTAATATTAGAGTAGCAGTAAGCACATTTAAACACAAGTCTTAACATCCTAATAGCATAAATTAGTAAGAGAACTGGACACCTTGGAGAAATGATTTATGGCTGACAAGAGACAGAGAAAATGAAACTATCTTAAGCATCTTGTGTAGAAACAAATAAATGCTCAAATACTAATGTCATCATGTCTAACAAATAAAGGGGTTGCCTTGAAGGGATTCACAATAGCCAAATATTGGCAATTTCATCATCATATAGAATGACACTAATGATATCTAAATTGTATTAAAATGTTTTGGGCTGAGCAATGGGAGTAAGAGAGAGAAAAAGTAAGAGTGAACCCATGTGTAGGGAAATTGTCTTTACAGGAATATGCTATCTTGTAAATACAAAAGGGGTGTAAAAATTAGAAAATCACCGTGACTCGTGCCTGTAAGCTTAAGCCTATGAAGTGGCCGTGGCTAGGGATCGCGGTTCGAGTCCCCCTTAGGGCCCGTAGCGAGACCTATCTCCAAAAATTAGCTGGGCATGGTGGCGCGCACCTGTCATCCCAGCTTCCTAGGAAGCTGAGGCTGGGGATTGCTTGAGTCCGTGGTACCCTGGGCAATGGGAACCTGTGGTTCCACGGGCAAAAATAGCGAGACCTAGTCTCAAAAAAAAAAAAAAAAAAAAATTAGAAAATCATTTTGTAATGATAATTTATTCAAGGAAAGGTCATGAGTAGGGGCCAAAACTATTGAGTGGAAAATTCAAGGGGAAAACAATAAAAACATTCAAAATGTTCGAGAAGCATTCCAACATTAATTACTAGGGAAAAAATTCTATTGTAGTGAGTGTATCTCAGTTTTAAAGAAAATAGCATTACTGTATAGGGAAAGACATGTAATGATGTATATTTCCTGAAGCAGAAGAGAGATGAAACCTCACTATAGAATATTCTTGCCAAAAATATTTAGTCAAAATTAAGTCACAAGTAAATAATCAGATAAATCGAAAATGCTGAATATTCTACAAACTCACTGGAATGAGAGTTCCAAACTGTTAAATATTACAGAAAAAAAAAGTAACTATGGAATAAATGTTTCAGTTTAAAAGAGAATGTACCCTTGTGAAATCCTATGGGAAAAAATGTGCAAGTTTCTCACAACATTAAAAATTCAAAAACACAAAAATACTCAATGTAAAGGAAAATGTTCACACATATATATTAACTGCAACATGATCCCCCTCACATATCAGAGATCAGTAATTTGTGGAGCACTGGAAACTCATATTGCTGGCAGACTGTAAATGGAGACAACTTTGGAAAATAGTGTGTCACTACGCTCACATGTCTTCACATGTGAAGATATGCTTGTCCTTTTGACAAAGCAATCTAACTGGTTGGCATTTGTCTCAAAAAAAAAAAAAAAAACAAAAACCAAAAAACACCATGTGCAATCAGAAGACATTAATGCTCTGTTCATAGGCAGTTTGTTTAACAAAAATTTGCACAAAATTCAAATGTCAAAATAAAAACATTTAAGTTAAACTATCTTCATACAGCAAAATGTCATATAGCAATGAAGATATGCTATGGCTACAGCATCAGCATGGATTAATCTCAGAAATATATTTTTGAGTGGAAATAACATATTCACTAGGAGCTCAGATGAATAGTGTATAATAGCACTGAGTATTTATTCAGAATAAAGTTTATTCTGAAATGGTCTATTTTAAACTAGCCAAATTACACAGCTGTTGATCATTTAGATGGGAATTATCAACGTGCTCTGTTGTGCTAGATGCCAAGATGACATCTTATGTAAAGATGATCACAGACAATCCTTTCCAACAGGAGGTTTCTGGATGACTTTTCTACAACATAGGAATAAGGGCACTATCATTGCTAACATGTAAATGAATGTGTGTGTCTTCTGGAAATCGAAAATAAACTGAATGTTAGCCGAGAGTTACAGAATCAAAAGTGACAAAGGCAGTTAGGGCTTTTGTGTTGACCACAGATATTCTGTTTAAATAAAAAGAAAATCAATATTTTCTATCTCTTTGCAGAGTAAAAGTGAGCAAATCACCGTGCGGCATCTGACATCAGGGAACTGGGAAGTGATAAAGATCTTGGCATATGATGAAACTGCTCAAAAAATGTGAGTGCTTTTGGTTCACTCGACTGGCTAGAAGTTAGAGTTGTCAGATGTAATCTTTTCTGGCAGAATTCTGTTTTGCTTACCATGCTCTTCATCAAAACAGCACGAGCATTTAAAAACAAAAGTTTCTTTAAAGATCCTCCCTTGATTATACTAAAATGATACATTTGCAGACACATAGAGACACAAACTCACTCAGAGATCATGGAAAACTATATCAGAAAAAAATATTATTTCCCAAATGAATCAAAATCCCATGGCTGAATATTTTAACAACTTTTGCCTGTTCTTTGGCAGTTTGAAAATTCAACTGAAAATCCAGCCTGGCAAAAATCTCCCTGATATTTATTTGTGTATTTTCTTTCCTGAGCAGTTATTTTCTGAGCACTGAGTCTTCTCCTAGAGGGAGGCAACTCTACAGGTAAGTAAACTACAGGATGGTTGCACAGTTTTTCTCATAGTCATCTGAACAACAGAATGAAGAATGGGATGGAAATATTTCTCGACATGGTTTAGGAGAAAGTCCACTGACTATGACAGGAGTTGACAGGGTATACAGAACCTTACCCTCTTGGTCTAATCCCTTAGCTACAGAACTAGAACAAGAGTGAAAACAATCTTTCTGCTACTACCTTATTTTTTTATTCCTCTGCTCCATCTGTTTTTACAGTCTAAAATATCTATTGCCTTAATACTTGCTACTCTCAGCTGCCCACTGCACAATTACCTATTATCCCCAGTGACCTTTCCTTCCTCTAAGCCTCATTTTGGATTTTTAGTGCATTAATATTTTGCACATCATTTATTTAGAATAGAACAAAAGTACTGTGAACAGTTATGTGGATCAAGAGGATGTTTCTCTATTTTCCTATCATAGTTAAAATCCATTAAGATTGTGATTTAACCTAGGAATGTTGTTGGTTGCTAAAATAAAGCAATGGATGGGGAATGCTTTCAGCTACTCAGTTTTCCCAGATAGAAAGTTATATTCATAAAAACACCATGAAAAAGGTTTAAGGTTAAGGTCACACCAATTTAGTATTAAAATGTCTCTTCACTCAGAAAGCTTTCACCAGAAACTCACAAGAATTGCTTTTATTTTTGCCTGGCCAGCAACTTATTAATTCTAGACTTTCTATATACCTTCTAATTTCCATTTCACAGATCCATTTTTAAAGTGTCGAAACTGCCATAGCATATTCTCAGTGGAAATTCATCATGTTTGAAGAAGTGTCACCATTGACTCTTACCAAGTAGCCTAGCTTTTCCTTTGAGAGTAAAAACGCATGTTCAAAGTACTCTACCTCTCTCCAATCCACTCATATCCTCTCATTTATGCAAAAATCACTTTCTTCTGAAGCAAGCTTCTCTTTTTTATGACATCTCCCAATATAAGATTTTATTACACCTTGTTTTTTTCTGAAATAAATCCTTGTTCTCAATTTTAATAAACAACAAAAGAAGAGCAGCTCTTTATATAAAGAGACATACTTATTTTAATTTGAAGGTCTTAATTACTGTACTAGTCATTTTTCTACTGATGTGAAGCTTTCTTGAAACACACGGTATTATTGATATTTTCAGTAATTAACAATACTTTAGAGATGTTGAATGCTTGATCAATGTTTAATTTATCTCATTATATAAAAGTTTTTAAGAAAAATGGTAATGTCAGAAGATTGGACTTGGTCAAGTTCAATCAGTGGAATTGCCTTTATCCCTTTTCCTTTCATCAGCCTGAAATTTAATTTGAATCATAATGATTTCCTAGATTTGTGTGCTTCTCTTATGTATTAGTGACTGAGGCAGAACAGTCAATATATCTGTCACCTTTGCTAGTGAAGCATACTGTGTTATAAAGAAGATGTAGTAGCAATACATTTCCCCTTAAAAAACTTGTGATATGCCAGCTGGGCAGACTATAGGGTAATGTTAGTATTTAACCCAGAAAATTCAGTGTTACATTCAGACCACAAAAATTATCATTGGACTACACAAGGGGAGAGTGGGGACCAGCTGGAGTGGGCAGGGAGGGGAGGTGGTGGGTGACCCCCAGGGACTGAAATAATGTGAAATATATATAAATGAAAAATAAATAAATTAAAAAAAGAAAAAGAAAACAACTAAATGTAAATGCTAAGTACTTACACACACATAATATGCATGAATCCACATAGATACACAGGCATAACATTTATGTATATTTTATCTTTAATAAATTTTATGCAATGACAAAAAAAATCATTGACTGACCTAATGTTTGGAGGTAAAAACTTCTGCAAAATCCGAACTGCTACCATATTTTTTAAATAAAATTTTAAAATTCTGTTTTTAGTAATTGCATGATTTAATAATGAGAACATGCTAACATATGTCTCTAGAGAACTTCAATCTGAGAAGTCTTATTAAGAAACGCAAAGAGAAAAGGTTTTATATTCTAGTTGTATCACTAAATAATCTTGTGCAGTTGACAGTCTTTGTGGTGACAGTTGCATTTTGTGAATATAACTAGTGATGCCAAGCTGTAAACTTAAAAATAGTTAAAATGGCAAATGTATATATGTATGTGTATATAAAATGTATCTAAAACAAATATAATATGTACATAGATTATGTGTGCAAAATTATATATGATATGTAGATAATAAATAAGTATATAATAAATAAGTAAATAATACAAGTATATTAAATGACAAATTTTTTATATATGTATATATTTAACAGAAGAAAATTTAGGTAAGATTAGCCTGTATGATAACATATGGCAAAACTAGCTAATTAGTTAAGTACCTAGGCTACATTAATTATCTTGTCTAGTAAAAGGAAATTTGGGATTGTAATAAGCTCAAAATATTTTATGTGTGACCTCGTGACTTTGTGAACTATACTAAACATTTATCTTAACATTGCTGGAGTGCTTTTGATGCCTGCCTCATTTCTGTTTTTATCCCCATGCCTGCAGCATGTTATATATCAAAATCAACATGACTATGGACATTTATAAATTTACATCCAAAATCATACTTTACTCCAAAGTAATATTGAGAATGGTTTTTCTAATCAGGTTGTTTTTTTTTTTTTTTTAATGTCACTTATCTGTTTTCATTTATCAGCCCACATAATCTAGGATTTCTCCTTTTCATAAAATAAATTTATATATGAAATTTAGCTTTAGGCAAATATCTTAATGCTGATAATATTACACACTATTGTTTGTAAAACAGAGATGTTTACTTGCATACATTTACCGACCTCCACAAAAGTTCAGTGCATGATTATCAATATTATATAAATTATATAAGGATAACTTCATATAAAATTTTTCAATGCATATATTTACTGGGAAAATTTTGACACCAATAACAAATGTTGACTTCAGGAAAATAGCTTTATTTTTTTTGTGACTTGTGAAAATATTTATTGCTCCTTTCAATTAATATTTATTAATGGTGATTATATGCTAGTCTCTGGATAACTCCTTATAAGACTTTAAAAATAAAAAATATATATATAAAAAGTAACAAAAATAATTATATTGCATCTCATAGTATCAACATATTTACAAACAGACAAATACATGTTCATTATATGTATATTATATACAAATGTACATAGATTTAATCTTACCACAGTGGAAAAAATTTGTATGATACTTATTTGCTAACTCAGAGTTTACAAAGAACAAAATGTAAGTAATACAGTATTTCCTGAATTTAATTTTAATTAAATATACATGTCTCACATTCCAATATCTAGAGTAGTAGCATTTCTAATATAATTTTCCTTCTTCAGTGCTTCTACTGAAGGGTTATTGAATCGTCACTGCATTTCATGTAATTTTATGAAAGAACAATGCACATATTTTAGTGCCAGTTTCAGTCCCATGAATCAACATTTCTTACTATTCTGTAAAGGTAAGCTAATATACAATTTCTGATAAAATTGATTTTAGTTATTTTTTTTTGAGCACTTTCATTAGTTAACTACTCTCTGGTTATATGACTTGATATTCATAATTAAGCTTTCTGTTAAAAATTATAAATTATAGATTTACTGACATACAAATTTTATTTGAAATAGAAATTGGGTGTTATATCAAGATGTAAACATGATAAATAAGGACTGTTTGAACACGGACTTTTTCAACAGAGTGAATAGACATTTATAACAATAAAGTAATGCTATTCTAATAAAGTAGTATTTTAAAAACTGGTATTCAAAAGTAGTGTTTTTTATTGATATAATGCCTTAGTTGTTCAGAGAATTAGGATATATGAAAGTTTAATGTACTGGGTCTACCCATATATTAATTTTGAGAAATTATGTTTACCCAATTATTTCATCTGTATAACAGTATGCTCTAGCTTTATGTGATTGTGTGGTATCTGTATATTGTTTTGATAAGAATATTTTTCCCTTTAATACAATACAGTATTTCCTAGAGATGAATTGGGATTTGTGTGCTTTTTAAAAAATGTTATGAATTAAATATTGTTGCTTCAGCTGGTACCTTAATGTTGTTCCACTTTAAAACACTAGAACAGAGATCTTACAGTTATGTTTTTATTGATATATAAAATAAAATAATTTTTTAAAATGAGAAATACTTGACTAATGACACCAGAGAAAAGTCCTTAGACATCTAGAAAGAGTTTCCTAGTGGTGGTAAGTTTCAAGGTAACATATTGTCACATCTGAACTGACCAGTATATTGAAATAGAGATCTCAGTTGATACTTATTTTTTAAATTAATATGTAATTAATCCAAATTTTTTTATTTCATGAATGAAATATTGTTAACCTATTTGCATTTTTCTGCATTGCTTAAATGATAAATGGAATTTGTAGGTAAAGATCATAGGCTCATGTGATTATAAGTTAATATTCTATCATTGACTGAAGATTAAGATGCCTAAGATTTAAATAAAGCCATAAACATAAAAGTGTAGGACAATTTAGAGACTTGGGCACGTTAACAATAAACTCTGCAAATAATTTCTTTCTTCAAATGTTTTTAGTTTTTAAATAAAATATCCATAGAAAGAAATGAAATTCTGTTATGTGTCTGGTTTCTGTTTCATTAGGCTTTAATGTGAAATATTACCATTTTCTAAATGGAACTGTCTTATATCCTTTGAAGTAATTATCACTTAGATGTGATAATAGGCGCACGCACACATATGCATATATATGTGTATATATATACATATATATATATGTCATTGTTAATTTTTCTTTTTTATTCCAGGTCCAGGAGTCCCAGTGGTCAGTCTACACAGCACAGACAACCCAACAAGTGAGTATATGAACACGACAATGCAGGTAATCTTTTGGTATTGATCTTAGGCAGTATTGCATTATACATTCTAAGTGTTATATTCTATAGAACCTTCAAATGTGTCATCACCAGGAAAGCTGAGCAGGTACCATCAACATGACCTTGTTTATGTAAGAGAAACATTAAAATGAGTTGAGCTATGTTACAGTTGGAGTTGTATCTGAAATAGCTAAAATTAGATGCCTCTTGTAACTCAGTGAGGAGTAATTGATAAGACCATTCTGTACATTTCGATATATTGGTTCTTAGTATTCTGGTTAATTTTTTCCCCAGCCTTATCAAAATTATTCCTCTGAAGCAGTACATTTGTTAAATTGGAAAAAACAAAATGATACATTCTGTTTTATAGTTTCTACTGTTTCAATATACCTGAGTCACTAAATTTAAATATTTACTTTTTTATGTATTTATTCAACTGTCCATAAGCTAGTGAGTTCACTCCTAACTTATCAAGCAATATTACAAAAGTTGGGGGATATTTTGGTAGTATGATATGGTCAGTGTGCTATAAAGAATGTGTGTTACAGTATATAAGTATAGGCATGTTTGAGCTACAATTAAAAATGAGTAGTATGGTTGTTTCCTGTCTTCTTACATTCCTTTCATCATATTTTTCCCTTCTTTTCATTTGAAAAAGTTCCTGGAATTTTATTTTATTCCTTCTATCATTTCCTCTTTTTATTTTTCATTTTTAAAAAAATATATTTGTTCAATAATTGTAAGCTTTACTAACTTAATATAGTCTATGATTACCTAATAGTGAAGGTTGTATTTATTGGTTCATTTACCCCAGGAAAAAAGATGAAAAAAATTGTTTTTAATATCCACATTTACAAATGAGGATGCTGAGTCACAGAGAGGGGAAATATCTTGTCTAAAATTATACTAGTAGGTTGCAAAGCCAGAAATCAAATCTGGAAGCCAGATTCCAGATTCAAGTTTATAACTATAATGTTTAATCTGTTGTATGTTTATCTTTTGTATTGCATACTTAATCTTGAGAGTCTTAGATGAAGAGACAGAAGAGATACAGAACTAAAATACTGTTGAATGGTAAATGTCAATTTTAGAGGACAGAGAAAGATCTTTCCTGTTCTTCAAATGCTTTTACCTGTGCTAGAAAAAGACAGAATTTCTGAAATTTAATGGAATTTTGTGTGATTTAAAATTTGATAGCATACCTGGTAGTTTCTACTTAATTCTTTACCTCTATTAGAATAAACATTAAAGAGGTTATGGTACACAATTCTGTTTAACATTAACAATAGCACAGTCATAATGTCAATAAAGGAAATAGAATTGGTAAAATAGAATAAAGGTTGAATTTTATAGACGAAAGTATCAGTACATAAAATGAGTCCATCAATTATTTTTTTGTAGTATGTGAGACATGTCAATTAATATTACATATAATAAATGTTTTGCTAGGTAAATACACAAATGAATTTTCTGTGAGATTGAGATTATTCTTGGCATAGATATACCAATAAATGACAAGTATTTGTATTACATTGCATGTTCTATCAAAATGATAATTAAGACTTCCAATTTGGTTTTAATTTAATTTTATTCTACTATTACAAGGTGATTTTTTTTCCTAATAATTTCTACCACAAAATCTAGAACACTGTTATCTAAAAATTCTCTCCGTTTTTCCCCTTATATGGAATTTCTGATTATCTCAGAGGCAAGGATAGAAAGGTGCTATGAAGAGTGTCAAGTGCTTAATTTTCTCTACAAAATGAATGGTTGATGAAGATAAATTTATATTCAATGGAAAATAAATCTTTGTGCAAATAAATCATTGATTTAACCTTTTGTACACTAGTGAATCAATCATAAGTCATTTTAGGGCCACAAGAACTAGGATGGGGACAGGAATAGAAAAGTGAAAACATTTAGTACCTGTAGAAAACCTTTAAATCAACTAGTTATCAAAGGAATGCAGTGTAAAATATTGCCATGTAATTTTCTTGACAAATTAATGACATAAAAAAGTTTACATTGCTAATGAGGATATAATGAGGCTTTCATAATTTGCTGATAGAAATATAAATTATAGCAAATCTTTTGGAAAAAGAATTAGGTCAGTCACAAGTCTTAAATCTTTTATAACTATTTACCCAGTGTTTTTGCTTTTAATGTCTTATCCTGAGGAAGTAATTCTAAACAGAGAGATTTGCAGCACTGTTAATGATTGATGGTGAAAATATATAATATTAATAACCAAAAAGAGGAACTTGTAAATAAACTTTAATACAATATTAATCAGTGCCCTGACTATCTCCATACTATGGCCCTTCCAAACACTCCTCTCAGTCTTTCTCTCCTGTGGTCTTTGCACCATAAGTATTATATAGGTGACAGGTTACAGAGTGTGTCACCATTTAGCTGCCATTTGAACTCAACTAAATGCAACCTTGTAGATAGCTGGAGAGTGGAAGAAAAGTGATGTGAGAGTATCTATTTCTCCAGCTCTTTCACTGTGGAGTTAAGTCACTGGTGTGGACTCCTAAATGTGTCTTTTACATACTTTCTCTATGGAGGTTCTGTAACTACTCTGTCCCTTTGCCCTGCAGATACAGTCTGTCATAAACACTGGGTGACCTCAGTATGGTCCCATAAGACCCCCCTGCTCCTTGTCCATATATCTGTATTTAGTCCGCTATTAAATTGAATCAAATTATTTTCATAAAGCATGCAACCATTTTCCCACTCAGATTAACAATTTAAAAGTTTGCAAAAGTCAATTATTCAAAAATGTTTAAGCCATATTTCTAAATAATTAAGGAATTCAATGGTCATGGCATTTAACTGTGCCACAAAGCTATTTGAAAATGCATATTGAAGTTCAAGAAGAAAAGATATGCAAGTTTTAAAATTCTTATATTAGCCTGACAGCCTTCTAGGTAGGCCTTTTGTTATTTTCTTAAACTTCCTTAGTATATTCATAATGTTCCACAATGAGCATATATTACTTTTTTAATGAAAATGAAACCCTTCATTAAAATGTTCAGTGACTTGAGACAGGTATAAATAAGTAAAATTACACTTAGCTAATATTTCAAAAGCCCTTTACTTCACGTTACTGTCATTTCCTTTCCTCCTTTTAATATTTTTCTTTCTCTTAAACTTTAATTTCACATCTATGACATCTCACATCTGTTTTTTAGTTATTCTTTTAGTGTCTTTTTTTCTTGGTTTCTTCCATTTCAATGTCTTTTTTTCTATTACTTCCTTATACTTCACTTACAGTATATTCTCTCCTTTTATTTATTCTAATTTTCATTTATCATTTAATTCTCTTCACCTCCTTAATTCCACTTAAAATAATGTCTTAACATTTCTCTTTATTCATCAAAATCTGCATATTAAAATTTTTTCTGACTTTATCATGAAAAAGTCTGCTTCTAATATATTAAAATGGTTTTATTATTTTCTATTTTTAATAGGATATGTTTCACAGTTGCCATGAATCTATTTCCATGACTAAATAAATGAGCTTTAGATGAAAAAAAAAAGTATCCCAACTCTCCCTTTACTTATGTAAGTGGTTTGTACATATATTAGGTTGAAATTTCCCCCAATGGTATATGATACAAAAAAACAAAAACAAAAACTTGACTAGTACTAATATACTATACTCAATTGGTGCCTCTATTTATATACATTCATTCATTCTTTTAGTTCATTAGTCATTTAAATTTACTAAACCATTATTTCCTTATAAAAGTCTTTATCCATCAATATATGTATTTAGAACTAGAAAAGTAACAATATCACAGATAATTTTCTTTGAAAAGTTGCCCCATTTGCTTCTTTTAAATACAAATAAAAATTCTTCTATACATAATTAAGTGCATTTTCATGGTAGTTCTTAGATTTTAGTTTTTGATGAAAACATGCTTTCATCAAGACATAAATATATTTAAAATTTTAAATTGAATGTTCAGAATAGTTTATTTGCAAATATATTATTTAAGTAGCAAAGTGTTTCTTGTATTTTGGAAATAAAAGAAATATAATGTCTTATTGGCAATAAAATATGTCAAATTTCTTACATTATAGGAGAATGCATTTATTTATAAAACAGGTAGTTTGTTGTGCCTGAAAGTAAACATAGAATTCATAGTCTAATGCAAGAAACAGGAAATTAAATGGTTATAATAGAATAGGATAATGTCTTTTATAGAAATGGATACATTTCAAAGCAAAAGGAAATCAGTGCAAAAGGCTTTCAAAAAGAAATGTGAATTCACAAGTCAGCACAAAAATGTTGATACTTTCAAGACAGATATTGTTCAATATGACTGAGAAAAAACAAAGCAAAGAGCTATAGGCTAGAGAGCCAGACAGGATCCACTCACAAAAGGCCTAAGTTTCATTCTGAGTATGGGTTTAACCATAAAATATCAATGATAAAATACTCACAGTTTAAAGACTTCTTATTCTGTTATTCTGACCACAGTGTCTTTGAAGTAGATATGGCCTTCTGCTAAAAAAAAAAAAAAAAAAAAAAAGAGAGAGAGAGAAAGTGAAAGAAACTGCATAAAAATATGAAATAACAAATAATAACAAATTTCAAATATGTGATCCCTGAAAGAAAATAAGTGATGTTAATGTTGTAATCACCCTGAGTTTCTATTTGGAATCACTTTCTGAATATATTGGTATAATGAGAAATAATCTAAGAAAGTAATGACATCTCAGAATCAGATAGGAGGCAGAAACTAGTTCAGAAAGGTTGAAACTTTTCCAATGTGGTGAGAGTAGAAAGTAACTGAAGATACTTGGAGTTCAACGTGAGTCAATTACTGAAAATCCTTAGCTAAGTTTAAACAGGTAGATGCTTTTTCAGTTACAAGGGAAAAAAAAACAATCTTTAAAAACAAAGACATAGTACATTCACACATTGCATACACAGTAGCAAAACCAAGAATGATTTCAAACTTTATATCAGAAAAAAAGTTTTTTGAAAACTGAACAATACTGTATTTTATTTTATTTTATTTTATTTTTTTTATTTGTCACAATTGTGAATTAATCGATCCCTCCTCCTCCCTCCATATCCCCCCTCTGTATCCCCCTTCCTCCTCCCTCCATATCCCCCCTCTGTATCCCCCCTTCAGTCACTCCTCCCATTTTTCTGCAAATTGTTGTTTGGTTAAGTTGATGTTTAGTTGTTGGTTGTTTGGCCTGTTGTTCTCTTCCGATATGTGGTAAGTGTGTGTATAGTTTTTTGTTGTTGTTGTTTATTTTATTTATTTATTTTTTTACCCCAGGGCTTTCCCACTTCACTAACATTTGTTAACTATCTTGATCTTTTGCACTCTTCACCTCCCCTGCCTTCTTCCTCTTCCTCCTCTCTCGCTCCATGGTTCAGTCCCATTGGTTGTTTTCATTTTTTATTTGTTTGTTTAATAAATACTGTATTATTGTCTGTTACTCTGTTTTCAAATCCATCGATGTTCTCTCCTGAGATGTCTTATCTGTTCTTAATCACACCCATTATTTTTAATTTTGTGGTTTTCCTGGACATCTTAATTTTTGTGTTTTTTTTTTTGTTTGTTTGTTTTGTTTTAATTTTAGAGGCTTAATTTGGGTCTCTTGTGGGAGAGGGGATTTGTAGGCCCCAACTTCCAGACCTGACCTTGATCTTAGCCTGGCTAAGAGTAAGAGCTGAGGTTCTTTCTAAAGGACTAGGCCTTTGGGGAGCCTCTCAGCAGGGGACAGGATAAGCCCTGCACCACCAGGGTCTCAGGCTCTCTGGTTCTAGGGGTTTTGGGGCTGGAGGACCTGGCCACCACCTTTCAGGTATCTGGGGTTGAGGGCTAGGCAGCCTCAACCAGGGGTCCTGAGCTGGGAGAAGGGAATTCATAATTTCTGCCTTCTAGGCCTGGCCCTGAGCCTAGTCAGGCAAAGTGGTAGTTGAGGACCCTTCAGACGGCTCAGGCCCTTGGGAAGGACCTCTAGCACAAACCCATCAGGGACCAAGGCCACTGGTGGGGGTTAGGTAGTAGGGTGAATCATATGCATCTGGGGTCACAGTTCTCAGAGTCTCTGGTCCAAGAGACTCAGGTTGGGGGAGCCAACCTCAGCCTCCACATGGGCAGAGGTGGGGTCTGGGCATCTCTGCTAGGGCATGGGTCAAGGTGGGGGCATAGTGGTTCCACCTCTGGTTTACTCCAACATCAATCAGACCTGCACTAGGAATGAAAAGTCCAGTCCCTCCAGCTGCAGATATAATGGAGAGGAAAGTAAATAATAATGGTCCTGGATATACTCACCACCTAGGTAGGGCAAGCATTGTACTTGGAACCACTGAGGCAAGAACTTGAGACCAATGATTGTGGTGACCTGTCACAGATTTCTACCTGCCTCATCTCCTGTGCGGGGAATCCAAACCCATGACACACAGTTTTGTGCAATGTGAGTGAGGTTCCCTCCTTTACCAATTAATGGGGGAAGAAAGCCACAGAGATGTGGCTGTGGCCTGATCAAAGAACTGTTAACATGAGAGAAGAGAGGAGATGGATCAGCCATCTGGGGAAATCTGTCCCCATCATGGAATGCCTCAAATGCCAGCAACTGGGAGTTGGTTTCCCAAACTAAGATATCAGAACTATGTGGCACACAGCAGCACCACGTGATAGACAACAGAAAGGATCCTGGACAACTGCACCCTACAAGAAGTGCCTGTTCAAGAAGATGTGTTCAGCATGACTACCCACCTCAGTTACTACTGGAGATCCAAGCAGCCTGGTCTGTTGCTGTCCAGGAGGGCAAATCCACACCCAGGAAAAAAGACTATGTTCCAGAAAAAGATCAGTGGGACAAACATGAACCAATAACTTGTATAACAGGAGGAGTTGGAGTGACCAGAAAGGGGAAGGGGAAAAGGGAGAGAATTGATAGGGATACGATATGGAAGGGAGGGCCATACCTAAGGTGAACAACCATACAAACATGACCAATATTGTATGAAAATTACAAAAATTAAAATTAAAAATTAATAAAAAAATAAATTGGGTCTCTTCAGTTAACATTTACTGAATACATGTGAAAAAGTTATAATCTCTCTTTTCATGACATTGTCCATTACATCATTTGTGTCATTTGTATTATTTCTGTTGATTAAATTTCTTATCTTGGGTGACATTTTCCTTATTTCTTGCTTACATAGCAATACTGTATTAGAATGCAAACATTGTGAATTTTACCTTACCAAGTGCTGGATAATTTTGTATTCTTATAAATATTTTCAGGAAGGGCAGTAACATTATGAGATTTACACTTGAAAATGTAAATGCTAATTCTAAGTCCAGGAGAAAGTGGAGAAAATTTAACTTGAATTAGGAAGTGCTGTTTTAAAATGGTTGTAGGTTTTCAGAAGTGAAATGAAAGTATAACCAATGCCAACCAACAAATGATAATAGATATTCAATCAATTGTTGTGTTGGACTGATTGTTGATCAACTCGTGAAAGTTAGTGATTTACACTATTTTTTTTATTTTTAGAATATTTTGTATTGGAAAATAATTCTATGCGGAAGGATGCTATCCTCAAGAAGAAGATATTAAAGTCAGAAATTAAAATGCTTCATATTGACGACTATGGTAAAGTTTTGTGGATGCTATCTTAATTGTGAACAACTTTCTCTGCATTTTTAGATTCATATTTAACTGACTCCCCATCTTTAACACTTTACTCTTTCTTTAAAAGAACTTCCTTTACAGTTGTCCTTTCCCAAAGATTTTACGGACCGAAACCAGTATGCTCTTCTGTTAATAATGTAAGTATTTTATTTGTTTTTGAAATATGGAATCTAAGAATTTTTTTATAGTTTTACTATGTCTCACATGATAACTAATAGTTACAGCACACACACACACACACACACACACACACACACACACACACTCTCTGAAGTCTTATGTGTTCAGTTAACTAGAATATCTGTCAGTTTGGGTGAGTTACTCAAGGACATCAACACTATTAATAAGGGAAAATGTGTACATTTTTTGTTCTTCTTGCATCCCAAGTAGAACTTGATGTTACCACTGGGAATAATCATACAAAGAGTGTGGTGTTGAAATGTATGCTTATAAAGTACTACAATCCAGCTCTATTCTCTCTCCCTCTCTCTCTCTCTCTCCTTCTCTCTCTCTCTCACTATTGCTCTTATTCTCTCTCCATAAATGCTATTAGGATATAATTTTCTTTCTTTTGGATATCTTTGTTAGATGAAAGTTATGATATATTTGTAACAGTAAGAGCACATATCATGAGTTCAATCCTTCCAACAAAGCTTTGTGTAGTTGAGTATTGTGAATGATGAGCAGTGTGATAACATACATTTAGAACTTAATTATCTTGCATAACAGATTTTATACCGACTGGATAGCAACTCCTTCTTTCTTCATTAAGCCCTGACATCCAACATTCTACTGTTTCTGTGAAGCTGACCAGTTAGATGCCTCTTTTATATGGAAACATGTAATATTTGTCCATCTGTCTTTGGGTTATTTCATTTAGCATAAAGTCTTTAAAGTATAGGTTATATAGTAGGTAAACCCTATGCTCATTCTGTTATTTAATCAACATTGAGGAAACATGTATCTCCACTGCCAAAGTGATTGGTACCATTATTACTATTTTTGTCACACATGTCCCTTTCCTTTCTTGGATTAATGGTCAGTGGGAAGCAACTCCCGCAGTCAGAAAACCTGACCCTGAAGTTTTTACAATGTTTTGATGTTTTGATATTAACTTAGGAATTGAAGCAATACCTACTTTCCATGAGATTACATGGTTAATGTATAGTATAGGGCTCTTAACATCTAATGGTCACCTATCTTGATATTGAAGTGGCGCTGAATTCCCGTGCACTACTAGTTATTTTTCTTATTAAGAATTCAGCTTGCATATAGGTGAAAGTGCTTATAGTTATCTAGATTTATAACAGAACCTTGGTGATAACAAAGACAAAATTGATCCAAGTAAATAGAGAGATCTAATTTGTTTTATTAAATGATTCGCAAATTAGGCATCATCCCAGCTAGCAAGTAGAAAAAGCTCCGGAAGAAGTTGTACAAAATGAAGTTTTCCCATAGTCAGAAAGGGTAGGAAATGATTATTAACTAAAGAAAAGAAAGATGAGGCAAAGTCACCTGAACTTAGGGAAAAACAGGGATGTTGTACCATGCAAGCTATCTCACAAATGCTAACCAGATAAAATAATTCCAAACTGATAGTTTAAATTTCCACTTTGAAAGAGAGTGAAACTGTTAGGGATTAGTTGCCCGTGGGGCCTGACATGATTAATTACATTTGAGATACATTGTTACTTTTTAAAATAGTAGCAATACTAAAAAATAAAACAATAAAATACAAATAAAAAAACCCTTTCTACTGAATGTAGAGAGTTTATTTAGACTGTTGAATCAAATTATTTGATTTCAGATTTCAGTTTTGCCTTTTAGCAGCTGTGTAATGAATCACTTAAACTCAGATGTTTCAGTTTCTCCAAATACAAAATAAACCTATGCTTTAAGGCTGTTATTTTATATTAAATGAAATATACGTGCCAAGCACATGATTCTTAGAATTATTATGATTATAATTCATTATTTTATATAGTAATTTTTTAGATCTTTTACTATAGAGAAGCAATTTATCACTTCACTTTAATAAGATAAAAGGTACAGAGAGTGTAGTATTCTTTTCCTTTCTTCCCTGTTTATTCATGGAAATCTGTTTGGGTCAGAATGATTTAAGTGTAAATTGTTTTTTAAATGTTTTCTTAGAATGTTTATATTTATGTAGTTTTTTTTAGACTCAAAATACTCTTTCCTGTGACCAATAGCCTCCTTTCTTTTGAAAATAGAATAGTAACAGTAGAATTTTCAATAGAAAGCCACCAGTGAGGAATAAAAAAAGATTGTTTTGAAATGTGACCAAGAAGTAATTTAATGATTTGGTTCACTGTTTTGTGTTTATCTCACCTATACAGTGAGCCATTTCTTTACTTAGCTATATGGGCTTATATATAGGAAACTACGGTAATGCCATGCTAAACAGATACATGGTAGTTGGAAAATAGATTACCCTTGAAGAAAGTGGCTTCTGGCAATTTGGAATCTTCTTTCTGTTAAATCTTCATTACAGAACCTCAAAAGAAATGGTCCTATATGACACTGAGGCAACTCAACCTGAGGATCTCTTGATGATTTTCTGAAAACCCAATCTAATTTCATGACATTAAAAGTCCACATAAACCATTGAAAACAGTCATTTACTATAGTGCTAAATCTAAGAAGCATTACAACTACAATGTATTTCAGTGACCTCAATCTATAGTGGTTCCTGTGATGTTATGATCATTTTTCATTACTTATCCCTCCTACTTTCATCTGAATGCCTAAATGTTTAACTTTATAGGAAGTTTTTAATGATCTAAGAGTTTATATTCATCTTTATACTTATACCATATATGTGTCTATATCTATTTCAGCCTTTATTTTCTCAAATTGTTATTGCTCGTGTTTTCCTTAATTTCTGCTCATGTATGAGTAATTTAAAATAGCACACACTATATTGATTTTGTCTGCAAGAAGCTGTGTGATGGTTGTGGCCCAATAAAAAGATAGGCATCTCAAAAAATGTTATAGTGTTTTAGATATATGAAATGTATGGACAAACGCCTAACACACACAAAAGAATCCAGTGAAAATTACTGACTCACCTGTAATCCTCTTAATGACACATGGCTATTGATTGATATTTATTGGTAGATGTTTATTTGATGTTTATTGATTGATGTTGAGTTGATACATACAAACATGAATGAACTCTTATAGGAAACAATCCAGAGAAATGTATAATTGTAAATGATGGAAGGATTTTTGTTTGCTCTCACCATGAAAAGAACGATTATATAGTAGGGGAGTGACATTGTCAAGAAACTGTCAACTCTTGCTAGTTTCTATTCTGTTGTATTCAACTCATCAATACCACACTTGGCAAAGGTCTAACCTAATGAGCTATATTAATTTCCAAAGTGCAGCAGTCTCTATCATGCCCCCTTAAATTGATTCTCACTTCCTGAGTTCATCTTCAGTGGAATCCTAGTGAATTCATGGTGACACATCAAGGCTTGTCTTCTGGAAGCTTTCTTTCACCTTCCTTACCATTCCATCTATACAGCTTATTACAATCCCAAACTGTGCTTCTACTTATAGAGATGCCGTTCTTGTCCCAAACCACCTCATATATATTGAACCATATAGTATTACATTTCCACTTTACCCTGACTTTTGCAAAGTTTGCTTTTCTATGTTATTTAGTGAATTTCTAACTCCCACAAAATTTTGAACCAATTTTCTGAAGTCTACCAGTTAGTATTTACAACGATGATTTAGAAAACTATTTGTGCACTGATTCGTCCATAAATGGAAATGTTAAAATCTACTTTTCATTTAATACGTTAAACAATGCTCAATTTAGTTTTGTATTCTACATTTTTCCTACTAAGTCTTCTAACTAGAGAGAATTATTGTTGTCTAGATATTTTCAACACTCAGTCAATGTGTAATGGAAATGAAATATTTGTCAACTCTTCACCATGTAGTTATTCTGATAGATATTAGAATATAGTTAATTAATACCACAACAGTGAGTTAAATTATCTAGAATCTTATCTCTGACATCAAGATATCATCCCTTTGTTTTCATACACAAAGATTGCTTTCCACAAACACTAAGAATATTTACAAATTTAATTAGCATATTCTTGAAACCATAGAACATTGTCTTGATCTGTGAACCAGCAATGGTGTGCACGATTCCATACTATTCTTCTTCCTTTCCCATATCAGGGCAGCACATACAAAGAGTGTTATTCTAATCTGCCATCCTGTGTCTAGATGCACTTTCTGTTCTTTAGTTTATTGTTCTATTGTCTCTCTTTCGTTAATTTTCTGTTTTTGTCTTTTCTCTTTTAGTTTATTCTGAATGTAATTCTCCTGGCCAAGATCCTCTCAATATTTATTTTCCAATTAATTAAAAAATGACATTCCTTAGAAACACAAAATTCTTTGTTTCCTACTTAATTGTCTATATTCCTCTCACTCCACTTTCCCCTCTAATAGAGAGCAATTCAGTGCTGTATATATTTAAAAAACTACTTAATTGAGGGAAACACCAAGTTATTAGTCATTATTTTATGCTGTTTTGCTTATTCTTCTAGTATTTCTAGTTCCCTTTTCCAACTGGAAAATTTCTGTTAATTCTGGAAGGTGATTTTTCATAAAATTTTACACATATCATTGTTATAATATACAACCACACTAAATTACAATATTTGTGTTGTTGCCTTTTCTGTTAAATGATAAAACCCTTGGCTGAAACATTATTTGTGGTTAGTAAATATTTATAGAATGAATAAATGGATACATGAATCAATGAATGAATAAGTGAACCAATCATTCCTGATATAGCCGGAAGGATAAATAAAATCAAGATGGGAAAGTTGGAGAAACAAATACTTGACAATTTATAATGTGTTTAAATTTAACTATTGGATAAATCACTTTCTCTGCATTTAGTTTCCTACTCAGAAAAATGTGACTAGGAATATGAGTACAATCTTTTTGAATAATGCTAAATAATGATTGATATTCATGTTGATTTTTGCATTTAATTGTTGGGCTCATTTTTCTTAAAATGATAGGATTTAATTATAGCTATCATTTTATTAAGTATTTATTGTATAAGTGTCTATGATACAAAGATGTATAGATACCACCTTTAATTTTTACTGAAGCCAAGCAAAATGCACATTGTCCTTATTTTAACACAAGGAAATCACAATTAAAATATGTCTTATGTAATATTTCCAAAATAATGTGAAAGACAAAATACGGGTTTGAACTCAAGTTTTACTAATTTATTTTTTTCAAAAAAATGCTATTCTTTCTATTCTGCAATACTGTCTGCATACTTATCCATGGTGTGATATATTATGTGGTATATGTGATATATATATATATTATGTGGTATATGTGATATATTATGTGGTAAGTGATCAAAACTGCTCACCATTAAAAAAAAATAGAGATTTCCCTATGATCATTTTGAAATAACATTTTGTACTTCCTACTTAACTGTTTACAATACATTTTAGAAAGTAACATTTTCCACTAGTGGAGTGTTAATGCATTAGTATAAAATAGTGTTGATAGAAATTCTAAGTTACTAAATTCCCATATGAAGATCAAATTCTTGCCCATACTACTTTGTAAAATTCTAAATTCTGATCAGAACATTCAGTTTATGGGAGGTCTTTATACTTTACACTGCATTTATTGGGTGGATTTAGACATTTGTGAGAGGAAAACTTTGTTTTGTTTCCCCAAGAAGATGGATATATTCCAACATATCTCTAGAATTACTTAATCCTTCATTTGTTCATGACAGATATATATCCACTTCACTCTAAGTTTCCAAAAAAAATAACATATGTACTATTTGATAGAGATGAGAGTGATAGCTAACACTTATCTCAAAGAGTGATTATTATTGCTTTGCCATTTAATGAGGGTCAAAGCTTAACTTTTAGTTTCTAAATCTTCTAATTTTTGTTAACCATCCTCATTTAAATGAATGGGAAATGTACCCACATTGTAATACACAGGAAATGATTAAAAGATGATAAGCCATGACATTTAATCTAGGTAATGGTAACAGAGAAGAGAATTATTTCTTTTCATATTTTTCTTGAACAAATTGGACCTTGTTCTTTCACAATCCCTAGATAATGCATCATAATTGCTAACTTGATTATCTTAGTAATATTTTAAATTGTACAAAATCAAAGTTAATGTACTGAGAAAATGGCACAGAATATAAATCCTAACTTTACAACAAATGTGTATATAATGTAGTCTCTTTGATGATTTTTGAAATTGATGAATTTATATGCATATATAAATATATAAAATCACTTCCATAACGTGCATATTTATATTATTGAGCTCTTTGTTATTACAGTTCCTAGATATGAAAAGATTGACATAAATAATGTCACTTCATATGAATTAAATTATTAAACATATTATGGCTAAAAACTTCTATTTTCTTTTGTTTCAAAATAGACTGGCTGATATGGCAAAGGTAACAAGATAATATTTTGCTAAGGTTAGCTATTAAAAAATGCTCTCACAGAGACAGATTGTTTATTCATCCTTGTTATACCACTGCTTTAGCACATTATTTCTTGTTTTATTAAAGTGTAAAATGTTTCTGATAGTAATACTTGTCATAATTAGCACTTTCACTATTATTTTCTTATTTAATTGGCACAAAAATACACATATTAAAATTTCCTTGTTTTTATAGTAATATTCTTTCAGTTGATAAATTTACTTTAGAAAGTAGTTAAAGGACAATTTACCTAGGAAATAAAAGGTTCTGTATAACCCATACATGTTATTAAAGGTGAGTGATATCCAGCACACGAAAAAAGACATTCAAAGTTTATGTATAATTAACATCCATTCCTGTATTATATATATATAACTTATATATATAATATATAATATATTTACATATATGCAATACATTTATATATATATTGCTGTCCCTGATATAAAGTTGATAATTTATTTTATCAAATATCAGATTTCTACCATACATAATATTTAAATTATATAAAATAATATATACAATATACAGAAATAGTTTATATTTATACCTATATAAATCCCTTGCATTGTATGACTCAGTGTTACACTCACTAAAGTACTATGTTGAATAGTATTTCCCAAGAGAAAATGAAGAAATACAAAATTGATAAGGAAATTGTCACTTGCTTCTTTTATTATTTTTTAAGGTATGCATACTTTGTGCTATATATTCATCTAGAATAGTAACAGTCAAAAAGTCAGCTTACAAATCTAAGCTAGCTCTGCTGTATGAGACTTATATGTTATATGCACACACAAACACCCACACATACATACACATACTGAGAGTCTTCTGTTCTTGTTTTGTTTATAAAATGATACTGAACTCTCTCTGACTGATCAATTTATAGGTGGCCCTCTCAAAAAATCAAAACAGTAGCTCAAATGTTGGCCTAACTCTGGGATATAAATGACATTTCCAGTAGTCAGAAATGAAATTCCTTTCCCATTTTATTTCCTTACTCTGTTAGACATTATCCCAAGTAGAAATTGGTCAATGGATAAGAATTAATGTAGTAAGACCTTGACAGCAGAGATGATTAGAATTTTGGACCTTTCTCCCAATTTATTATACCATTTTTATCTCCAAGGTATCATTGTGGCCCTTTTCTATTGGTTCCCATCTGATATTTTCATGCACTCCCTAAGATGTTTATCCCAAGGTTAATTTTGTGTGGATAATACTAATTTTATATTTGGCTCATTAATATCCATGCTGTTCAGTTCTTCAACTTGTAGTCTGACATTTTTTTTTTTCTGGCCACAACATTCTTCTACAATATGAATTATTTGATTTAAGAACTGGATTCTGCATTTTCTTTTTTGGTATTTATTTTAGAAAGTTCTTTATCGAAAAATTCCTTTTTATTTTATTTATTTTATTCTTTTTAAAATTTTCTTCCATAGATAAATGGTTGCTGGGATGCCTTCCCTCCCTCCCCCCCAATGCTTATGGTCCATCTGTTCACTCAGACTCCTCTCTCATTTGATGATTTATGTTCAGTCCATAGGTCTCTCTTCCTTTTCTGTGATTGTGTCTATTTGACAGGTGAGGGACTGTGTTCCTGGTACACAGCATTCTGTGCGCGAAGGATTGTAGTCTTAGCTTTGCATTGGGCAGCCTGTCCATGCTCGTTTGAGGTTTAACAATGTCTTCTCATTGCTGGCTGCCCATTCCAATCTATTCTCCTGGTATATCCTTTGCCTCTTCGCCCTGCAGCTCTGCCTTCTGGCTTGGGGGGCCTTGCTCTGAGTCCTTTTCTGTAGTGAGGTTTCTCAGTGAGAGTAGGCATCCACCAAAGGTAGGTCTTTGTGGATGGTCTCCACTCTCTCCGTTTGCAGATTTGTTATGGAGCCAATTCCCCAACTCTGTGGCCTTCCTCTCCCACAGTGTGGGGAGGGACTCCTTGTTTTCTTGGGTGACATATCCCGAAATGGGGTCTTGATTCACCCATTCCTGACAAGTTTATAGGCACACTTTTGTAATAGGTCTTCATCGTAGTTGTTTCTCCAGTCCATTATGTTCTAAGATAGTCTTCTTCTGCGTCCTGCCCAGTTGTATTGGCAGGATCCTTATCTGGTCCCTCACGCGTTCTATGTTGCTGTTTGCAACGTTTGTCTTACTTATTCCTCCTGAGGACTAAGTGGAGTGAGAGTGAACTGGCAAGACCTTCCACCACCCCCATCTCTTCCCACTCCCCACCCCCAGGTTTCCCTGACCCTGAGTGGGTCTTTTCTTGCCAGCACACTTGTCCATGGGGTCTCCCTGAGCAGCGCCTGAAACCCTCTTATCCGCAAGCTTGCCAGCAGAGGGTGCTCGGTGGGTGGGCAATTGGTGCTGCTGCCAGCCAGAGGCCAGCTGGCAGCTGTGGGCGTCTGCCCATCAGGGCAAGCACAGTCCCCACAGGTCAAACTGGCTGGAGCTTCCTGAGCCAGCACCTAGGTCCCAGCCCCCAGCGCCCACCCCCCCAACCCCGCAGAAATGAGAGTGGGTGGAGCCCAGTGTCTTGCCAGAGCAATGGCCACTCCCCTGAAGGCCTCCCAGGGCTGTGGCTGTCCCATACCCAGAGCAGGTGGAGGTCTCCCTGACCAGCCCCCAAAGCCCTCTTACCCACCAGCTTGCTGGCAGAGGGTGCTTGGTAGGTGCACAATTGGTGCCATTGCCAGCCAGAGGCTGGGTGGCAGCAGCAGGCATGTGCATTTTCTTCATTGGTGTAATGACAATTTTGGTATTACATTAAATAAACAACCTCTATCTTCCATTCAAGACAAACCAAAGAACAAAATAGAATTAAATCCCTTTTAAGACAAGGAAGAGTACCTTTAGTAGGTACTCTGAGAAATTGACAAATTCACCATGAGAGGAGAAAGGCTATTCTATTAAAAATAGGAGGGAAAAAAAAGAAGTGAGAAGAGTAAAGTGGGAAAGATTTCATATTATTAATGCAAAATACCCTCCCAAATTAGAACTCCAATTCTGATTAAGAAAATAAAACACAAATTATATGTTTCAACAGTTTTTTTTTTCAATATGAAGAAAAAAATATGGGCAGAAAAAAGCCTCAAAAAGAAAATTAAATTCCTAACATCCATGTCATCAGATCTGTAATCTGGAAAGTTATATCAGGATAGGACTCTTTTTAGGTAGTGCATGATATGTGAGTGTTTTTGTGAAAGCAAGAAAATAAAGAAGGATTTGACTTTAGATCCTGAGTCAATGCATTATCTGCTTAATCTCTGTGAATTATATTGATTTAGAGGACAAACTTCAGTAAAGTGTACAAGTTAAATTTACAAGTATGACAAAATTATCAACAGAAAATTTCTATGAATTTCAGAATAAGGAGAAAGGAACATTGTTTAAAGCTATTGTTCTGTGTTAAACTCATGTCCTATCTTAAAATGAATTCGGTTTTAAGGGGAAAAAATGCTGACAATTGATTTTCCTGAAGAATTTAGTGTGATGTGGCTGTTCACATTTCTTACTCTCTTATCTTTCTTTCCTTTTGTTTTTCACCCTTCATTACACAGTTTTTTGATTGTTTGTTTTTTTCTAGTTTATTATTATATATGATATTGAATTGCAACACTCGGTGTTTCTAGCTCTTACCTAGCACTAATGCAACTAACTGAATTCAGTCTATTTTAGACCTAAAAAGAACAAAGAAATGAGATGAAAGATGTAAGTAATTCTGTGTCCCCTTTGTCTATGCTGTATTGAACACAGATATGTCTGTGTATCAGCTTTAAAATTCTGCTATGTAGGAAAACCAAAACATGACATGTAACATAACAAAATATCAATCCAGGAAAGGGCTCTAATCAGAAAATATTTTACTTTTATTTATTGTAAATTAAATCCTGGTAGTAGGAAAGGGTCTTTTACGAATGCATTTTATGTGTCCTTAATTAAAAATACATTATTTTATGATTAAAATATATTATTTTTAATGAAAAGGATAAAGATAAAAAGAACACATATTTGACCATTTATATTTCTTTGATAGTTTTTACTCAAAAAATAATAAAGAACATGTAATTGCTCAAGGTATCATATAATTGCTCAGAATATCATACTAAAGTCAAGATCAATCTATTTCATCTGAAGATAAATTCAATCTTCTTTTATGAATTTAAATAACACTTTGTGAGTCTGACCAAGCAAGATTTGAACAAATCACTTTAATTCAGTTTCAGTGTAAGTGATATTTTGTTGTGTCATAAAGAAGTAGCTTGTTTTATCCTTTAAGGTTCTATTAGATATTGTATCCTTTACTCATTTCTCTTATATTTTATTATATACTCACATCCTGATCTCTTCATCCATACAGACACATTCACTGTCAAAGTTATTGAAATAGAAGGAGACGCTACCCTGGAGAACCTTAGCTTCCAGAAAAAGTTTGCAATCTTAATTTGATTTTGCCTCCTGTTAGGAAATAGTCAAGTTTCATATTGTTGTGACCTTTCCACTGCTTAAAACAGATGGAATTGTTCTTTTCACCACAACTTTCAGCAAAATTGTATCTCCTACTCTTCACCTGGAAGCAGCCACCATTCAAAGGACCCCGTGCAATTTCTGAGACAGAATAAAATGCAATAACGTGAGGGAGAAACTCAGAATAACAGGAGCCAATGAATTAGATCTCATCAATTGTGCATAGACATGAGTCATGGAACTCATTTATTATATCATAGATGATCTGTTCTAGACGGTATTCCTTGGGGTCAGTCTGCTACCAAATCTTATGTTATTTCTGTATCACTGAATATAAGTAGTATTTTCTTGCCCTTATTTGCAGAAACAATGTGATCTTTTCCATTCATCACTTTTCAATCTCTATCCTACTCCAACAGGAATCTGACTTGCTTTTACAAAGGCAATGCTAAGTATTATAACCCATGTTCTTTTGATTCACTTTGAAACAGGTATGTCTACATCATGTATCAACAAGAAAGAACAATGCATCCAACTTGACAGAACAATCAATTAAAATCATTGTCTGATAATGTTCTTATAATATTTGTGTTCTAAAATGAAAATTTGCAAAGACAAAGTTGAAGTAAAACATGACAATTTTTGAGAAAGAGCCAAGATGAGAAAATGCATTTTTCCCTCTGGGTATTACAAATATGAGGAATTGAAGAGCTTTGTTTGGTAAAAAACTGTGATAGTTTGACATGTCATATTATTAACTATATTTTAATATAACATATACGCCAACCACAAAATATGAGTTATTTACATTTTCTCTAAATTTAACATATCTGTGAACTCCTAAAATAGCTGTGAACACTGCAGTGGGTCATATGTAAATTAGTAAATTATATCTTCCAAATTAGCAGAACATTTTTACAAAACTACTTTAGAGCTGCTGCTAAAGCTGAAAAATTCTTCCTTTTAACTTTAACACTTTAGTAAATACTTACATAAATCTATTATTTATAATTTTCGATTTTCTTTAGATATTATTGGCACAGCTAGAAAAAAGGAAGACCCTCTGACATAGTAGTTCATAAAACATGACACAACAACCTTATCTATAGATATTGCCCAACCAGTTTAATTTCTGTGTAACTTGCCATAATCCTGTGTGTTGTTTCCCCTTTCGAAATGAAGGAAATGTGCTTTATATAAAAAAAATTGCCTCAAACAAGTGTAATATTTCTATTCTACACTGAACCTAATAGTGGTTTTATATTACTGACTCTAGTTCATAAAATGTTTTTAAACACAGAATTCTGAAGGATACAGTATTTTACTATTGTTAAAAATAAAGAAACTGAGCCATAAAGTTTTGTTATGTTGTCTGTATTCAAAGTGAAGTTAGGATGAGTGTCATATTTTTTAGTCAACTTAAAGATTGATGTTAATCCTGAAATATCATCCTCTGTAAACCATGAATTGTCTTTTCATATTTGCAATAAATCCCCGAGCTTCTTTTTACATAATCTCAAGAACTTTTAAGGTTTTCATATTTGAAACTCCTTCCTGAGTCTACGTCCCCAGTGTCTAGTGCAATAAGAGTCTAATGTTTATTCCATGCACCAGAAACTGTGTTGAGCATTATAATTCATGCCATTTCAAACAGCAGCTAAGTTATGTAAGTATCACCTGGGACTCAGAAAACTGGTAATTCAATTTTTTTTCCTGAACTAGGCCATAAGAATTCTCAATCAAAACATAAAGATAGTTTGCAGTCAGAATTCTAAAAAGTCCAACTATGAGGTCAGGTTGCAAAAACTAAAATTTAAAAATGAAATTAAAAACAGATAAAGCATTTTTCACAAAGGACAAAGCCGTACCAGATTTGGATAACAAGGTCACCATTAAATGTGTGATTTAGAGGAACTGGAAAGACTTCATCCTTGTATGACACAGTTTATTTCTGATGTGGGAATAATAATAGAGGTAATAAGCCATACAGCAGACAGCTTCCTCCTCAAAACAGTTAAATAAGTATATAAGATCATTGAACTTAAGAGCTTAAACCACTAGAGTATGGTAGGAGGGCCCTAACAAAATACCAAAGATGGGCTATCTTAACAGATTTAGTTTTTTCTTATGGTTCTGGATACTAGTGATTCAAGATCAAGATGTCAGAGTTTTCTTTTCAAGCCTCTTTCTTTAGCTTTGAGGTAAATGCATAGCCTATCGCTACCTGACAACATGTTCTTTTCTCTACATGCATGATCCTGGGCTCTCTCTTTTTACCCTTATTTCTTCCTCTTAAGAAAGACCTGTCAGATTGGATTAGCATCCACCTAAACATTCTTTATTCCACCTACACCACCTACACCACCACAGTTAGGATACTATTTCTCCAGGAGCAACACCATCCTGAAGCCCTGGCCCTTAGAGATTCAACAAATGAGTCTGAGGAGATGCAAGTCAACTTGTAACATTCAGTACAATTGAGTTATTTAGTATTTTGTCCCAATTCCTATTTCCTCCCCTACCTAACTCACTGAGAACACACAGCCCCTTTATCTACTCCATTTCCTTTACTGCCTGAAAAGTATTCTCTTTAGCAAGTCTGATAATCTAAATTGTTGAGGACCAGCTTGCGTATTGGTGCTTCTAGATAACACATTTGCATAAATGTGAAAGCAAAAGAGTATGATATCTTTACAAAGAGTTCAGTGTCTTTAGGAAGGTTTCTAGAATGTAGGTGAAAATGAAGAACTTTCTAGAGTTCAGTGTTTTGATGTTCTTTCAGTTTATAAAGCACAAACAACTGTGCTTGAATTATATATTTGTTTAGGCCTACATAAGCTGTGATTTTATGAGAATTGACTTTTTAACTTTTTTTATTTTGTTAAATAAAATAATAAATAGCATTGTAATCTTTTGTATGAAAACTTGCAGCTGAAAATTTATGTCAACTTTCCCCTCTGGAGAGAATGTTCCAGCTCTACGATTTGTGTATCCTTCTTTACTTTTATCTTTGAAAAATTTTTTGGAACAGTGTGTCTCTGCTTCCCTTACTTGCTGTCAACCTTCATGATGAGAAAGAACTTTTCCTCACTGTTTGCTTAAATTTTCTGCAGTGAGAAAAAAAAATCAGGAATTATTAATGTAGTATTTCTTTTTGAGTCTGACATTCTTTACGGCTGTGCATTTCTTGTTAAATTATTATCAAGTCTCCATAACTGATTCTGCTCTCTATTAGACCCTTTGGCTGCAAGACATTTCTAAAATACACTGTGGAAGAAATCCAATAAAGATGAGCCCATAGGTCAACCTGATGATCATCCTTCAGGAATGCCGATAGGAAGTGCATACATTTTTCCCTTTTGAAAAAAAATGAATTAATTTTTTATATCCAATTTTAAATCTTGTTTCATATTTTTATTTCATTCAAAGAAGTTTTCATTAACATTTTTACAAACAAAATGGAGCTTGTCCTTTCAAGTTTACCATCAAGAATTCATAGAAATTTTAATACTTAAGACAAATCTTTCCTTTATTAGGTAACATGAAAGAAGAATTTCTACCAGATTGTCAGTTGTTCTTGTTTTGGCTCAACATGTTGGTATTTGCAGGGATGAAGAACCAGGAGGCCAGCTGGTTTCAGATAAATTCCGTATTGACTGGGATTCAGTCCTCATAGACACAGATAATGTCATCATTGCACGATTTGATGGGAGAGGAAGTGGATTCCAGGGCCTGAAAATTTTGCAAGAAATTCATCGAAGGCTAGGTTCAGTGGAAGTAAAGGACCAAATAGCAGCTGTGAAGTAAGTGGGCACACATTTTCCTGTTGTTTATGACAGAAGGTAGATGTACAATAATACCGATGTTGACTCAGAGATTTGTATTTCAGTGATTGGATAATTTTCTAACTTAATCATTTAGACAATTGCATTTTCTTCAATTACATTTCACTCTACGAGCCATAATGAAAGAATTATCATACATTCCCTGTGGGATTAGAATTCACTTTGGATTTATGAAAATGGAGAGACTTTAATTAAACTACTATATTATTTATTTACTGTAATCCGTAATGTCTGTTATTTCCCCTTGTTAATTAACAATTGTTAAGTTTTCATAGATATCATTATCTCATTGTCATGAAATAATCACCTGAGGAAGCTAGGAGGTTCTTTAGAATAATTCATAAGAAATGGCTAAGATATTAAAACATAGATCTTGATTTTCAGTAGGCCTGGAATTGGGCCCAAGTTTCTGCACTTGTAACAAGCTACCAGGAGATAGGAAAACTGCTGGACCATCTTTGACAAGCAAGATTCTGAAAACATGATCCTTCAAAATGAAATATTTCCTTAAAGTATTTCTATTTTAGTCCTGTGCCATTTCTGCTTGTTTTCAATGTCAAGAATAAATTCCCGCATGCATTTGACTCAAAATGATATAACTTCTTTTTAATCTTTTTTTATTGTAGATTTTTACTCAAACAGCCATACATTGACTCCAAACGACTAAGCATTTTTGGAAAGGTAAATTGTGAAAATGTTGTGAGTATATACGTATGTGTGTGTTATGTATATTTCATTATTTCTTTGTTTCTATATTTTTTCACCTTATTCTATTTCTCTATATTATCCTTTAAATGTAGAGGTATAATTAATATTACATACATGCAGTTATTTATTAATTCAGCAACAATTTATTATCTAATTGGTGCCTGATAGTATAAATGCAGCAACAACCGGATTTTAAAAAAAAAGCTTTTGCTATGAAACTTATTTTAATGAAAGGGGAAAGGGATTGTAAGCAAATAATACACATAGTTTCATGCAGTAATAACTTTTATTAGGGAAACAAAACACTCAGTGGACAAAAGTTAAATCCAGAAAGGACCAATATTATTAGATTGAGTGGTCAAGTAAACCTTCTGATTAATTGATATTTAACCTGCGTGTCCAAATAACAAAAGAGAGCAAGGGTTAGGCATCTCTTAAAGAAGAGTGTGCCTCACAGAGGAACAGCAGGTGCAGTAGCCTCAGGGAACATCTGGTTGGCTTAGAAACTAAAAGATGACCCAGCAGGGTGCATAACCATGTCTTCTGTGTTCTGTGAGGTATTTATTCCTGACCACAAATATTTTATGTCAATATCAACATCGTTTTCACAATAGCCGAATAGGCTTCAAATAGATGTGTGTTGAACACCTACTTCTTATATCTCATTGGTGTAAGCACTATGAGATGAGAGGATGAGACCTTAGACAATTTTCCTTTAGAAGACAAAGCAAATTCTGGATATTCTTGGATTTAAAAAATATTTTCTACATTTATAAGTGAATATCTTCTTGATGTGAAATAACTGCATTTTTACTAGGGCATAAGTATTAGTGAAATCCACTGACAAGCAGGCACATGAAAAACAACTTAACAAACACCATTTTTTTAGTAAAATATAAATTAGGACAAATCACTGCTATTCTCACACTTCAAACATCTGCAGTGTGCATGCATTTGCTGTATTTCTATTATTTTTTGCCAGTAATATTTAGAGTATTAATACAAATGTTTTGTGAACTGTTTCCCACCAGTAAATAAATGAAAGGTATTCGTAGTGGTAAAGATAGCAAACAAAAAATGAAAGTATATAAGGAAGTGTTCCTATCACAAACGGAAGCACCAGGTACATATCTAAGTGAAACACAGTGAAATCTTTGCCCAAGTTAAAGTGTGTATGAACTTCAGGAAGGGAGCACAGATAAGCCAGCCGACACAGGGGGGCAAACACTGCCTGACACTATTTTAATGAGGTGTACTGAGTGTTCGCATTTGTAGAGGCAGAGATGGGAATGGTAATCATCAGGAGAAAGGAAAGTAGTTGCTTAAGGGAAGTAGAATTTCACTCAATGTAAAAATTTTGAAGATCAATTTCACACAACGTGATGATACTGAACTATAGTGTTAAAAGTGAGTAAGGTGGTAAAACTTGTTTGTAGGATTTTTCTTTTTTACCACACACAAAAAAGTGCACATAGTGAAGAACATTTAACTACTTACTAGTCCTGATATGTATGATACTTAACAAAACTCAGGGCTTATGTATTTTAGAACTCTATATAAAGCAGATTTACAATTTTAAACTGATTTAGAGCTCTGTGAACACTGTTACAATTCAATTTTCCATCTTTGATCAGTTCCTTTTCTTTACATTTTTCAGTATTTTTTTGAATATCTATGCCTTTTTCTCCTTTTGATCTAAAAATCACCTTGTTTTTATTATCAATACATGTGTGTCTACACTTACATGCAATTCATTAGCTAAAATAGTCATACATTATAAGTGACTTTGTCAAGGGAAGCTAAATTTGCTAAAACGTCTTGAAGGACATTTCATTCTTGGGTCTCCTTAAAGCTGAAATAGTGAGCTCCTAGTAATTGGTCATCTTTTTTTTTAAACATATAATGGGTTTTAGTTTAATCTCTCTGAATTAGAAAAGCAATCCTATGTTCTCTAAACATCAAACTGTTTAAGGAGTAGAATGAGAATAATTTCTAAAAATGCTTTTCTGTCACATGTCACATGATATATCCTTTAGATAATACTCTTGCCTATTTCTCTTTATTAAAATGCTAAGCTTTATAAATACAAGGCAATAAATGATGCAATGAATACATTACAGCTATCACATGGATACTAAGGAAAAGGGTATGGGACTAAGTTTTCTACAGTGTAGTTAAACTCATATCATTTTTTGCTTATAAGTATTAATTCCATCTCTTTTTACTTAGTATATTTATTCTTTTTAATTTTTTTTCAAACAGCCCTAAGCCTATATATTGCTTTTATATTCTTAGTAAAATAATAGCAGATAATTATCTGCTGTTAAACCTCATTCTGAGGTCCCTTCCTCCTCAAACTTTATTACATTTTCCCTACAAGAAATGTCCTTGATCACTTTGTCAGTAGCTTTATATATTAATTATATTATAATGCAATGACTTGTTCATGTTATCTGTTATACTATAATCCTTGTTAGAATAATATTCAGGTGTTGTTGTTGTTGTTGTTGTTGCTGTTGCAAAGGCTTTTGAATTGAACTCATTTCATAACTGCTGTTGTGAAACCAAGTGGGACCCAAGGACTCCAAAACTTGCAGGCTCCAAAGATATCTTTCTATTTACATGTCTAAAGATTAAACAGATTTAATGTGAAAGAACTCTAATATAGTAACTGTGTATAGAGAGAAAAGAGAAGAGAGGATATTCCAAATAAAACACTCTAGATTGCCTGTCTCCAAATTGACATATACTATGTCCAGCCAAACAGGGTCAAGCTACAGAGGGGCCACTGAGGCTTGAAAAGCTTGCCACAAACCTAAGCACTTTCTAGTGGGGAATCCCAGAAATGAGTTTCTGAAGCAGTTCTCAGAAAACTGGATTTAAAAACATACCATATTAAGATAAAGGCTGCATTGTCAGCCTCCCCAAGTGTCTCAACCATGTGTCTTTCTAGAGTTTCAACTCCTCTGTCCTCTATGAGTCTCCTTCCATGTCTCCTAAGTTCCTGGTGCAAGTTAAAAAACAAAAAGCAAGTATGTTTTTCCATGTGTCTCCCTGAAACCACCTACCTTCCTTCCAAGCTGTATAGCTTCACCTGATTGCACAGCTCCACCCATCATGAAGTGGGGTGGGGAACATGGTACTTCCCCCTAACATGCTCTATTCCAAAAGAATTCTTTCTTTCCAGACATCTGAATCTTAACTTTTTTTTTTCTTTAGGTGGAAGTGTATGTATGAAATGGGTTGGTGTTAATCTATAAATCAAGCTTGAAAAATGTTTAACAATTACTACTTTAAATAAATTTTACAGTCCCCTTTCTTTGGAGATTACAAATAAGTGTTCAGTAGTTTATCCAAAGTAGCCCTTAAACTTACTAATTCTATTTTAATTTTTAAAAGTATCTTTATCTCTGTGCTTCCTTTGGACAGTCTGTGCTTCAAGATTCTATTGCTGTAAGTCCTGTGGTGGACTTACTTCCTTTTAGTTTTTACTGTCCTGTGTTACCCAGTGTGGAGTGTTTCAAAAACCTGTATTTCATGTTGTGTTCATGTTTTCAGTTATTTCTCATGGCAAGATAAATATCATTTGTGTTACCATATCCATGATGGATTTAGAATTCTTACATAAAATTAAGGGTTTTTTTATATTTGTTAATTATTTTAGGATACTCCTTTTAAATTTTCCCCTTATATAAGAATATATACTTAGTTTATATAGATTCCTGACATGTATGAATGCATGTACTCTCGATGAACATTTTGAGATGTTTATTTATTAAAGATAGCACATTCTGTTCACATGTTAGTTTGAACTGTTTCCTAATTCATTGATTGAATTTCATGGTTGTATGTAATTGAAGTTGAAAAACTCTTCCTTGTCTTTTTAAACAAAACCTTTCAAACCCTATCCTGAGTGATTTCTCTGTAAAGTTTTAAAATTTTTAACTGCTTCTTCCTATCAAAAGAAATGTTTATTTTGGTCTCTTTATTTGTATTTTTGAGTGGAACAGAGAGAGACACACAGCATATAGAATGGATGGTGAGGATTTACTTGTTTGCTTTCAAATAGATATCCAGTTTTACCAACTGGAAATCCAGTTTTACCATTGACCAACTACATTATCACTCGGTTTATTTCTTGGTGCAATTTGTCTGATTTTCTTATGTTGATCTTATAGTCTTTTAATTGTAATATGTTCAATTAAAATACATTTTGGTATTTTTTTTTTTTTTTTTTTGAGACTAAGGCTCGCTACTTTTGCCTGTGGAACCGCAAGTTCTCATTGCCCGGGGTACCACGGACTCAAGCAATTCCCAGACTCAGCATCCCAGGTAGCTGGGATTACAGGCATGCGCCACCACACCCAGCTATTTTTTTGGAACTAGGTTTCACTATGGGTCCTAGGCAGGACTCGAACCACGATCCCTAGGCCCGGCCACTTCATAGGCTGAAGCTTACAGGCACGAGCCACCGTGCCCGGCCCTCATTTTGGTATTTTTGAAAACAAGTTTCTACACTACTTTTTTCTTCCTTTAAAAATATTTTTGATTTTCCTCTCTTCTCTTCTTGATAATTTCAAATTCTCCCAAAATATTTACCCAAGATTTTTAATTAATTTTTATTTAAGAAACTATAGGTTTATTTGAGAATTTAAATTATCCTAAGGTATAGCCTTCAACTGAGTCACATAGTATATATTTTATTTCATTCTTTTGTAACTTTCGGTAAAATTTTACTTATGTCAGTCAATTTATTTCCTACTATATTTCTAGGTATTGTCTATCATTATTCCACTTTAATTTTGATTGTTAATATGTTCTAAATGAACTTGCTAGAATAATGGTAAGTTAGTAATATTAACATAGTTAGCTTTTAAGTGTGGTCACCTAGTACTCAGTAATTTAGTATGACTTGATTGGAAAATGTGGACCACCTGTTCAGAATCTAACCTAGTATGCTATGTAATATTTTATATCTAAATATATAACTTTGACATATTAGATATTAATTATATAAAGGTTAGAAAACTCCTAGAAGACTTTTTTTTTCTGAATCAACCTAAGATTGATATCATTGCTTCAATTGGTATGCTAACATTATAGGAAAAATAATATTTCTTTTAAAAATTAGTTAAATAAAATTAATGAAAACCAAAAAGTGAATAAAATTTCAAATATTGGTAGTGTAATTCAGAAGGGGAAAGAGAGAGACAGAGAGAGAGCATCCTCAGAAACATTTTTATGCTTTAAGCCTGCTAAGTAATTTTTTAAAAAATAACTAAGAGAATTTGTTACAATTTATAAATAATGCTAAATTTTTTGGAACAAAAATAAAAAGCTTTGTGATGAATGAAAAAAATTGATCACTAAATGAACAAAGTTTGAGCATGATTGAAACTGAGCAGCCTGTACCAACTATTGAGTATTTTTAAATCTAGATCCGACTTAAAGCATCCTCTAATAAGAACAGAGTCAATGTGATGACCACATGAGCCCTTGAAATCTTCCTGATTGATACGAGTTGCTTTAAAATTAAAATCATCCTCTTTTTATCTAGTTAGAGCTTTATACATGATTCCTACCCTCTTCCAGAAGTATTTTCCAAAAACCTTTTCATGATCTACTCTTGAATAAGTGAGTAAATATGAAGTGGTAGAGAGGAAGGTGAGCAATTAAAATTTAATTTATTCTAATTCCTGCTAGTGTTGATTTTCTTTTAAAAATAGAAGTTATTTCTCTGAAATAAATCAAATTAAAGCAGCGTTTTGAATTAGGTTTTTAAATGCTATAGAGAAAATTTTATTCAACAGCTTTCTCTATCATTAAGTCTTAGAGATGATTTAGCTTCATTAATCCCAAATTTTCACATTAAAAAAAGTAAAAATACAACTCTTTATGCAGCAGCAATGACTTGAAAAACTAGTTTCATGATAATATCTTAGGAAAGCTCCATCTGGTGCCCATTTTCCACAGATTGAGTGAGTTGTTTATTTTTTCCCCAATTACGTTTACTGAAGTAATGGTTAAAAAAAACTGTGATTATTTTAGGGCTATAAGTTCAAAAATCTACAAATATATGTTTTCCACTATGCTCACTATCAAAGCCTTAGTATTCCTCCACCATGCTCCACTGGGATCTCTCCTTCCTCCACATACCTTGCTTGCCTCTATTTTGCTGTCAGAGTTTGTAATTGTTTTGGTTTTGCCTTACCCTTTGTTTTGTTTCTCTATTTCCACATAAAAGTGGCAAACTCTATTATTTCATTCTGCTTCTAGTTTATTTCCCTTAGCATTCTCCTTTCCAATTTCACCCATGTTGTCGTAAATGACAAGAGTTCATCTACTATTGATAGCTGAATCCTACTGTATTGCATATATATAACAGATTTTCCCCACTGTTCCATACTTAATTTGTTTCCATAACTTGACAAATGTGAATACGGCAGCAGTGAAGAGAGAAGTACATAGATCCCTTCAGATTAGGACTTTTGCATTCTTCATGAATATCGAATAGTGAAAATACTGGGTCATATAATAGATCTAGTTTTAATATTTTGAGAGAAAACTCCATACTGTTTTCCATAGTAGCTCTCCAGTCAACATTCCCACCAAAGATGTACATGGATTCCTTTTTCTATAAATCCTCAAAAACATTTGCTGTTTCTGGTCTTTTTGATATGAACCAATTTCATAGGGTTGAGATGGTTCCTGTGGTTATGATTTGCATTTTCCTGTTAAGTGATTGAATTGTTTTTGAGGGCAACCATGCATTCTTTAGGGTTATAGAGAATGCTGATCAAGCTAGGAAGATGTTCTGGTCTGGGCCTATATATTTTATACTATAAAATTTTTGCATCTAAAATGTGGACAAAAAACCCCAAAAAGCATCCACATTTGTTTTATTAAATTTGGGATCTTTACATGCTAATATCACAGTGTGGGAGGCTTGCTAATGAGTTAAGTCAAACACATATAACTGTGATAGGAATGAATTGGAGGTAATACACTTCACAATATTATAAGCTTAGAGCTTTTTAGCAACGCTAAAAAGACTAGCACGCAGAGTAGGCAGAATCCATCCAGAGAGTTCCTGGTATCTGTCCTTATGCAGGAGGGATGTGGGGCAGGGGAAACCACTTTCCAGGATGACAGTCTTTGGTTGCTCTTGTCAAATCCTGGAAAAGATTTCAGTAATATAAGAACAATGTCAATTGCCTTAAATTTGGTGTCTATATTTATACTACTTTTCAGAAGCATATTGTTAGGACTGTCAATTTTGTTTTAGAAGGAGCCTTTCAACAGAGCAGATTTTCATCTGTCCTTGCTTTTCCACATAAGTTTATCATTTTTTTTTAAAATAAGTGGTGGCTTTTTAATTGATCTTTTAAGTGGCTCTTTCACCTTTCCATAAATCAGGGGCAATCCAGTGTCAATACAAACAGCATCCTGATCAATTGGGATTATTACAATGTTATATATATGACAGAATTACCCGGGAACTTGCTAAAAATGTAAATTTATACCCCACCTCCTCATTACTGAATTTGGATCTGCATTTTAACATGATTGCAAGTAATTAAATTAACTTTCAAGTTGAGAATTTTCCTAGGATTTGCCCCTCCTATGAAGGACACTTTTCTTAGTTCTGGTGATAATCAAACTGAGGGACTTGTGAAACTGAAAACCAACCAAAAAAAAAATCATATCAATTATATTATTTGAATGTGGTTTACTATGTTTAGTGGATAAGGATGTTGTTATTCTGTCAAGGTAATCAGATTATGTAAACAGCCAAGCCATTGAAAGTTTGCTTGACCATTGTGGAATTAAGAGATGCAAAAGATTTTTAACTTCAGGAATAATTTTACCCTATGGGAAATACTAGAATTCTCTTGACTGTAACACCTGCTTTCATCTCCATTATGGAGAACTGGAAACAATTCACCAGAAAAGCTCCCTCCTGGGATAGACATCCCCATGTTTTACTCTATATAAATGTCTTGTTCATTGTTTGCATGACTCAGCCTAACCCTTCACACTTCTGAAGGGGAGCAGAAAATGACAACACAGAACATGCTTCTTTGGCTAGAGGATTATTTTGAAGTGAATAATTTAAGAAAAATTGTCCTAGGAGAAGCATTGAAAATGGAGTCAAGCTTACCTTTCTTCAAGGAACATTTAGATTTATAAAGGAGACTACCTTTCTGTCACCCTTTCTGTAGCAGTAAGAAAGACTCTTATCAAGGAGTCAAGAAAGAAACTCTTATCAAGGAGAAGACAGGGCTGAAAATCTGCCTGCCAGAACTTAACCTTTTCATTCCTTTCTCCTGATGACCTCTCATAACTGTGCTCTCAATCCCCCAACATCTTTCTTATATCTATAGTTGAAAATGGTGTTTAAAGGCTAGTGAAAGGCTCCTCCTGCTGACGTCCCAGCAGTAGCTTGGGCCTAGGAACTGGTCTGAGAAGCTTGACCAGCTTGGCACGTGGGATCTGCACCTGCCCTAACTGGCAGGTGCCCCAGCTGCTGGCGAACCTAGGCCAGAGGCTGCACCCATTCAGCAACCATACAGCACCCACTGGACCCCTCTGCCATCCACCTGGCGGGTAAGGGGGACACAGGGGTCGGCCAGGACCCCCAGACCTGACCAGTGCACAGGAAAGACTGGATCCATCCTTGGTCCAGGAATAACTGGGAGGAGGGGAGCACGGGGGGGGGGGGCGGAGACACCTTTGCTGCTTCACCCTCACTCCACTTAGCTCACTGGAAGACTAATAGCATAAACGTGCACATAGCGACATAGAACGGATAAAGGGCCAGAAAAGAGCCTGCGCAAACACGTGTGTGGACACAGAACAAGGATCATTCAGAAAGATAGTAGACACTGGAATGGAGAAACAACCTTGGTAAAGACCTATCAGACCTTCATCTATGGCTTCACCAGAAGCTAATGAATCAAAACCCCATGTGGAACTTGCCACCCAAGGAAACATGACTACCTCCCCAAGCCTTGGGAGAGGAGGTCTGCAGTCAGGGCATTGGCTTCACAGCAAATCTGCAAGTGGACGGAGAGGAGATGACCTGCAAGGTCCATCAGTGGATACTGCCCTCATTGAGAAACCTCCTCACTGACAATGGCTGGGGGAAATGATCCCCAAGGCCAGAGGTCAGAGAAAGGGCGTGCAGAGATAGCAGAATGGCAAGGACATCGTACTGGAGCCAGCAACTAGAAGACATCGATGGACCCCAAATGAGCACAAACTGGTTGCTCAATGCAAAGCTAAGGACTACACACCATCAAGCGCAATGTGCCATGGCCCTTATCCGGCAAATGGACACAGCCACAGAAAAAGAGACCAAAGGACCAATGAATCCAACATAAACCAAAAATGAACAATGAGAGTGAAGACTGAGTAAACACAAGGGGGTGGGGGGTGGAGGAGGGAAGGCATTCCAGTAGCCATTTACCTATGTAAGAATTTAAAAGAATTTAAAAAAAATTAAAATTATTTTTTTTTAAAAAGGCTAGTGAAGACCATATTAGAAAATCACCTGGTATTCTTGAGTGTCTCCCTGGTGTGTGTTTTATATACATGTCAGTAGTAAACTTCCTTTTATTTTTCTCTTGCTGATCTGATTTTATTACAGAGTGCCTCAGTCAAAATCTTAGAAAGATGGAGGAAAATTCTCTTTCCTTCTTTTCACTTCTTTATTTAGAATTTTTAATATGTTTAAGTCTATACAATTTTTCAGATTTTACTGACCAAAGGTTACATCCATCTCTCTCAAAGAGACTAAGCAAAGATAACCTGTGGCAGTTCAATTCTATAAAGGATCATTTTATTCCCCTCAATTCTTAATTTTTGGAGAAGTTTTACAGACACTTCTGAGTACTAGCTAAATATTGTAGAACATTATTGATGTTATGTCAGTACAAAAACAATTTCCCTCTAACATTTTGTGCTTTTGTCTGAGACCCTTGTAATACGAGAAAAACCTAAAAGCGTTTCTTTTCATGTATACCACATGTATATATGGGAGAGTCACAGTGGAAAAACTCTCTGAGGTGACCTGAAATTCAGACTTAAATATCATCTTAATAGGGATATTGGAAAGAGGAAGTAGGCATTTTAATAAGGGTAAATGATTTTTAGGAAGGATGACTTGGCCTTTGGAACAACAAGTAGGAGATATGTTAGTTTGTGACAAAGTTTGTTGGAGTGAGGTGTTGATTTATGATCCCCTCTCCTGGAATAATAGTAATGTGCAGAATGAGGGAAACCCAAGACTCCCAGACTTGCATACTCTAAATGGTTTTGCCATTCACCACATAAGACTAAGTATATTTTTAGTGTGAAAGAGTGTTAGTAAGATAGTGTACATAGAAAAGAAATAACAGTTTCCCAATAAAACACCCAAAGTTGTCCATTCCCTTGTGGCTCTACAGCCAAATAGGGTTGATCCAAAGTGTGACTGCTGAGATCCAAAAGTTTGGCATGAGTCTAAAATACCTTATGGTAGGGAACTTTGAGAAAAGGGAAGTTATAATAAGGGCAGAAAGGGGCAGAAAGGGCCAGTCAAGTCTGGGATGAAAAGAACAAAACAACATAGCTGAAATCCTGTAGTTCTCATCTCAAGTGAGAATTATAGATTCCTAGAACACCAGACTATACTAGAATCTGAAAATCTTTGAGAAATAGACCATGAACCAATTGCATCAAAAATTTTGGGGTGAAGACCTAGTTGTTAACATTTTAAAAAATACCTCCCATGGTACTCTGATGTCAAATAAGATGAAGAACGTTGCCCAGAGCACAAGTAAAAGCTAATTTCTCAGATGGATAGATAACTCAGTAGGTCATTCCCCTAGCCCAGCATAACAGTAATTGTTAAAATCTCCTCTGGCACTTTTCTAGTCAGATTACAGGCTACAGAAGTTAACTGGACACCCTGATTTATATTTAAAGAATTTGTAGATGAGATAGTTTAAAAACATCACAAGAGGATATTTACAAATTCAATTTAAATACTTGTCTAGTATAACTAGCAACATTATTAATTATATCCCACTTCTTTACAGCACTTATTTGTGTGAATTTTAAAGCAGAATTTATATTTGTGGTGAGACACAAATATATGGGTTTGTATGCACTCATATATATATTCCCCAAATTTCAAATTCATTGAAGAAGTTTCTAGATGTACAGTTCAAATTCAAAAGCAAATATTTAGCAAATTGTAAAGCAATTAATTTTTATCTTATACCTAAGGCTAGAAAACATTGTTATATAAAACTTTAACTTTTTTCAAAAATTGCATGTACAAATGTATTAGCATATTCTATTCTCAAGTCTGAGATATTATAGGATATATGCATGTATACAGTGTATTTATCAATACTTGTATATTATATACACAGTGATGACAAGCTAAAAATGATCCAGCAATGATTATCATATAACTTTTTATTTTGCCAGGGGTATGGTGGATATATTGCATCAATGATCTTAAAATCAGATGAAAAGTTTTTTAAATGTGGAACAGTGATGGCACCCATAACTGACTTGAAGCTCTATGGTGAGTATTTCTTGTAGATGACCTCATACAAGGTATTGATTTGTAGCAAAGAAAATCCCAGTTCACAGGAAGCTCAACTGCATGCTTTTATCATGTGTTGTCAGAGATGTCAGTCAACTGTTTATCACCTCTCTGATTCAATCAGTTTTGCTGGTACACAACAAGCTGAAATGTAGAAATTAAATAAAGACATATGCTAGGCAGATGGTTTTTAGTTTATTCTCAAATTTATGTTTTCTTGTATCACAGCTTCTGCTTTCTCTGAAAGATACCTTGGTATACCATCTAAAGAAGAAAACACATATCAGGTAACTAAAAGTAATAAAGCTAGCGGAGAAGTTTTTCAGAATATTTTAGAGAAAAGACAAATACAGATATCTCTATTTATCAATTATCTATATTTATATATATTTATCTATGCATGAATGTTTGTCATTTCCCTTGTAGGCATCCAGTGTGCTACATAATATCCATGGCTTAAAAGAAGAAAATATATTAATAATTCATGGGACAGCTGACAGTAAGTATTATATTTGTTGTTACTGATTGATGGGATCCCCCTCCCTTGAGCACAGGGGTACATCTGAAAACCGGCTTACAGGGGACCCTGCATACCTCCTATAAAAGAGTCCAGAGGGGGAATGGCACAAAATGCAATACACCTGTTAGGAAGTGAGACCATAATGGAACTAGTAAGAAAGAAGAAAAAAGTTGTTGATTGTACTCAACAACTGCACTTCCGATAACACTTTTTGGAATGGTGGAAATGTTCCTTGTCTATGCCATGTGTGTTCTTAAACATTTAAAATATGTTTAGTATGACTGAGTACCTGGACTTTTCATTTTATGTTAATTAATTTAAATGTAACCACATGCATCTAATGAGTATCACTGTAGTGTTATTTAGCACACCTCAAATGGTAACTTACCTAGAAAAAAACTGTGCCAAATGATCAAGCCCTTCATTGAAATTCTGATGAGGACACTCACTTCAAGTTAAAACAAAAACTTTAAGAAAACGCTTTTATATCACCTCTCATTTTTTCATCACCTTAAACAGTGGAGATTGATGTGAATGATATAGCTAGTAGTAAATAATATCATCTTATATCCACTTGAAGCATTTAGGGCTCAAAAAATTCTTTTTTTTTTCTATTTTCTATGTGATACTTTACAGCAGAGGGCCTGAGTATTTATAGCCCCATTCACAGATGTGAAAAATCAATTTCAAGGAGAAAACTGATTTATCCAAGGCTACCTGACAAGTGAGCAGAATCAAATCCTTGAATCAATATTTCTTAAGTCTTGACTTGTTTTTCTTGGTCCACCTTGCCCTGCCTCAGTTTTTCTTTAATCTCATTTTACAAAGATTATCTCTAAAAAAATATAATAGTCACTATTATACTAACTTTAATTTTACTTTCAAGCATATAAGCCATTGTTAAATTAGAGCTCACATCAATACTCAATATATATATATATATGTATTTGAATAAGTTGGTGAAGAAGAAATAAATCTCACTTTGGTAGATTTTAAAATAATTTATGTCTAGACTCTGCTACAAGGAAGCAAAGCTCAGCTCTCCTTCCACCTCTCCCCTTCTAAAGTGGGTTACACTTAGTAATTTGCTTCAAGGGTTCCGTATAGAAAATGGAGAATGTGTAATTTACAACAGAGAAAGTTGACAAACACCCCCTCAGCCAGGTGATAAAGGTCACCATTGACAGTGACAAGTCACATTGATAGCAGGCACTTTGACATGATTTCACAAGAATGGCATTCTATCTCTGTCATCTTATGCCAAAAGTCAATCATCTTGGTCTAACAATCAGAAAAACAGCAGCTAATCCCAAAGAAGGCCATTCATCAAGTATCTGAACAGTGCCCCCTCAGAACTGTGAGTCAACCAAAAATAAACAAAAGTTCTGAAAGTTCTTATAGAAGCAGAATGGGTTAAGGGCATACAACATGGGACTGTTTTCTAACTCCTTTAGAAAAGCAGAGTCCAAATTGTCACCATATAAACCCTGGTGCAAAAGCAGAGCCATCAGATGACAAGCATTTAGGAAGTTTCTTCCCCTCTTTACCTAACACTAGTTGAAAGGAGTGCAGCAAAAACTGTAATGAAAGGATGTATCATGCTTCTAGAAAAAAAATCTCAAGGAAATAGATTCATCCACTATGTGTGGAAGTTGGAAATAAAATTGTCCATTCTATTATTTGCTGAAATCTTCCTTTGGATAAATAATTACCATGCTGCCCTTTTATAATAAAACAGCAATGATAATAGATACTGCAAGATGTTAACTATAGGGAAAATAAGGTATATGTGGGAACATTTTGTCCTATCTGCAATTTTTCTGAAAATTTGTCAACTATAATAAAGCTTTAAAATGTGTTCATAACAACATTGGGTGAACATGATGAAGGAGAGGATCAGCCCTTTGAAGGACATTAGAATTTTGCTCTAAGATACTAGGACACATTAATAATAATAATAATAATAATAATAACAATAATAATAATAATAACAAGTAGCAAGTAGTAAGTACTGCCAGAAAGTATACTAAAAGCTTTTAATGCATTTTTTGAGTACTATTTAATGGGTATTATTACTCTTCTCTACTTACCAGATTGGGAAAATAAATATGGAGTTTATATAACTTGCCAAAACTTGTGTAACTGCTGATTTATTGAAAGGGGATTTGAATTGACATCTAGACTCTTACTCTGAAACCTCAATTGTTGGAATATATTATATTCAAAGCAAAATTGTCTACGATCTATTCACCACCCTCAAATATATTATTGTTATTTGAATTTCTCTGTCAATAAGTTAGCGTTATTAAGATAAATTATCTTGCTCCTATAGGCTTAGTCAGGGTGCTTTATCCACCTGATAAAATGCAAGCAGAGATTCACCCCTATTGATTTCAGAGAAATGCATTTGCACACCACACACATACTTAGTGTATTATGGGTGCTCAGTCAATTACATTATAATACTATCTCTGTTAATATTATCATCAAAACTACCGGCAAATCAGCTTACTCAGCCAATTAGACCTTTGACATCTCTATTTAGTGCTAGGAAAGGGACAAGTGGCAGAGAAATGATGAGTTCATTTTAAACTGTTGTCCTACAATACACAAAATCAGCTATGTAAAAGATCACTTTTCCTCAGTCATTGCTCTTATTTATTAGAGTTTCTAGCAGCTGACATTTACGGAGCAATTTATAAAATTATCAGAAATGATACAATTTTCCCAGAAGATGTTGAGAAAAGACCTTTTGTATATTTTCAAAAGTTTTAAATAATTTGGAATTAAATCTTCTAATATTTGTGATGTTTTAAAGGGAATATTTTTGATTGATGTAACATTGTTTTATAACATTGAAGAAGTTTCACATATTTAGTTTTATATTTGATATCTGTGTATAGTACATTTGGTCAACACTGAAAATCTAGTTTCTATCCACTGCCATAAAATTGATCCCCTTTAAGCCTTTTACTTATCACCCCACAGTCTCTCCATATGGTAACCTCCTACCTGTTGTCAGAATCAAAGTGTTTAATTTTATTGTGTCTTGGTAATTTTATTTACCATTCACATGAGTCAAAGCATATTGCATTTGTTTTATCATCTCTGATTTCTTAGTATAATTCTCTCAAAGTTCGTTTGTGTTGTTACAAGTGGCAATACATATTTGTAATAGCTTAGTAGTATTTCATTGTGTATATATGCCACATCTTATTTACCCATTCGTCTTTTATTGGGAACTAAGGTTATTTTCATATTTCGGCTATTGTAAATAAAATTACAGTATACATTGGGGTGTGTAGATGCTTTTGAAATGGAATCATGCCATCTTAATGTAGTAAGATTGATTAGAATTCAGTAAAATTAGAGTAATAGAGATGTTTAAATAATTGATAAGATTACTGTAGCTTTACAAAGATAATTTTTGAATATAGATCCTAAAAATTATTTGTAGAAATTTGAAGACGTGCATAGTATAGCAATGAATAACCGAGGCAGCAGATGAGCAGAGTGCAGTACAGTGATTTATCCAGGTCCTCATTGCTAATTAGGGCCAGTGCTGCTTTCCAGCCTTGGTCTTCTGTGCTGCTTATTTTAGTTTTGAGCCTTAGGTCCAAGCAGAAGGAAATTAGAAGGAAACAGGAGAAACCAGTATGATCCACGTTAAATATTTAACTCATGAATAATGAGATGTGTATAATATTTTCTCAACATGGAGAATTGTTTTCTAATTAAAAATAAAACAGAATGGTAATATTTGAGACTGGGCTCTCGCACTCTTCAGAAAAGAATAAGAAGCTGGTTTCCTGCACTAGTAATTAGACATAGATCCTAAAATTATGATACTTATATGAAATATGTGAGCAACTGGATACAAAAAAATAGTATTCAGTAAAGTAAATGCCATCCTGTACAATAAATAAGACTTAGTAGCTTCTATTTCAGTCTCTATTCTTTCTGTTCTTTTTTCAAATTTCAGTAACATTGGAGTATTGCAATGTGTATGATTTAGAGGAATAGGTTCATACTTCCTCAGATATCTATTGCCACACCACCCCCACCACCAAAATACTCATGTTCCTTTACTATACACCATAAGTCCCCCTTCTTTTGCACATCTCCCCACTATTAGTTTTAATTCTGCAATCATAACCATTGGATTTGGTTTTCAGTTTATTTTAGTCAGTTCCTTTGTTTTGTTTCTCTACATTTCACATAAATGAAACCATCTGGTGTTTGTCTTTCTCCTTTTTTCACTTTATTTCTTCAAGTAATGACAATTGATGTTTTATCAACTTATTATCTACTGGCTTGCTACTTAAAATCAGCTATCAGTCTTTTAGCTGTATAATATGTGTTAAGGGAAATATATAATCTCTCTAGTAAAAATAAATAAAGATAGGTTCTCACCCTAAAATATATTTCTTCAATATCATAATTTAATTTCTTGCAGCAAAAGTTCATTTCCAACATTCAGCAGAATTGATCAAACACCTAATAAAAGCTGGAGTGAACTATACTATGCAGGTATGTCTTCTTTTTCAAAAGAATATGCTTTCCTCCACTGGTTTTTCATTTGCACTATGGATAAAATACAATTTTTGTACTGAAAGTGGGTAAAAAGAGACTTTTTGTTTTTACTTAACTGGATACAGCTATCTGCCTGCTTCTCTCTCTAAAGTAGGCTACAAACAGTACTTAATTGCAATTATCTTTAACCTTAACTGGATACTCTTATTTGTCTGTTACTCTCTACAAAGTAGGTTACACACTCTTCATTAGCATTTTCACTGATTACTTTTACCATTGATATGTAAAAGCCAGCCAACTGCTCTCTGTTTTTAGTTTTAAAAACTGTAGAAAAGAAAAACTTTAAAACACAGTTTAAACTTTCCACTCGTGGGTCCTTACCACCATCCCCAGCCTTCTCAGCCAAAATACCAAGCTAATGTAAGACAATCAGTGCAGTGCAGACTAATTTATTTTTAACAGTGATTTCTAATTATTCTATTAACTACAAAAAAAACATGTAAGACTCAGAATACTTTAACATTGTCCAAACCCTTTCTCAGTATTGTTTAAAGTCTTTTCCCAGATTGCCCCAAAATCCTCAGTCTCTCAGTCCTAATCGTCTCACCAATGTCCAGACAGAGTCCATCTCCAGATGCTTGAAGACATGTTCCTTTAAATGCTCCTCTTTGTCTTCCACGCTGTCTTCTCCTTGTCACTTTTAGGTAGCAAGAACTCCATGGTGCCAAACCAGCCAAGTTCACTTTCTTCTCAGGCTTAACTTTTGCACGGCCTCTTTCAAACACAAATCAAACTCAACAAAGTAAACTCCAACACGGAGTTTAAATCTACAAACTCCTTAACTGCTTTCAGTACACATGCTGCCAGCCTGGGCCAGCCGAGGGTTGTTACAAGCCCTCGGTGGCCCCATGGCCAAGCTCACATGGCTCACATCTTTACAAAATAGCCGATTCCCATCTCTCCTCCACTGAACCTCTCTCTCTATCCAGTCTCCATATTTAAATCTGCATCCCCTCCAATCCAATCTTTCTCTTTGTTTGCACACCCTTTATATACCCTGATTTCCCGCCTTCCAGGAAATCTGTTTCACCTAGACTATTTCACTTCTTTCTTCCCCCTGCATCCCCCTGAAGGGAAATTCCACCTAAGGTC